>CAAKHG010050507.1:22222-36328 GCA_901007715.1 Dactylopterus volitans
ACAGTCACTCAATCCTGCTCACTTGGTTTCATCAGAGAGTTGTGACTCCTGGCTTTGGGCCACCGTCCCCCCGCTGGACCCCACATCCTGACAGGAAGCTTGTCCTTCCTTCACACACATGCATACACACACTCAAAATACACTCAACGTGTGTGTGTGTGCGTGTGTGTTGAAAACACCGCAGGGAGCTCATTTGGACAACTTAACAGTGATAAAGAGTTGGCGATGAGAAAGCATGAATAGACTTAATTACACGGACCAGAAATGAAGGAAATTATGTCTAAACGACACCAGGACCTCTCCATGGAGAGCCTTGACCCCGTGTTGAGTGCCTGGCGTTGCAAGAGCATCTCTACACAGCAGAGCTCAGACCATCCGCAGAGCCAGTCTCATTTATGACATTTATTTAGTTAAAGATTATGGTTGGTTATAGTTAAAGATGAAACTGCCTCTAGAATTCAGACTTTATGACCTCTAAGCACACATAACTCCCAGTGGTGTTTTTCTGCTCGATACAATTATACTGTGTTTCAGTTGGTTTGATTCCTCCATAAAATCCACATGTTTACAGCGTGCTGACATTTATTGTACAAACATGTACTCATACTGTACTGTACATGCAAATACCGTCACATCAGTTAGACAACCAGCATCATTCGTGAACCATTTTTCATCTCTGTTCCACTGACACACAATGACAACAGCAATTCTGTAGCTAAGTAGGGAAAAAGGAAAATCAAAGCTGAGGCTTTTCCAGTGTGATGACCCCTCCCTTCATCACATACACGTACTTTTGATAGCTAACACAAGTCAAAGCATTTTTTTTTTTTTACTCCCCTGCTCAAAGGTGTATCACTACATCTTCGTCCATGTTTGTTGTACTCTTCATGACAGTGATGCTCAATGGAGCGTCGATGAGGCGAGGAAGAACCCCAGGACTCTGAGCACCAAGATACTTGACCTTCTGCATTTCACCCGCATCGGTTGCTGCCACTTTTCCGCCCATGATGGATGCTTTGTATAGATCCGCGTTGTAGCCCCGTCGGCTTGAGCCCAACGGGCCCGGAAACACGGAGGGACACACACACACACACACTCCGGACATTCTCGTTTCCCTCTGACAGTGTGTCATTGAGTGCTCAGATGTGATAGGAGGGGTCAAAGCACAGAGCAGTGACAGTGACTCACTGGGAGGAACTCTTGTTTGTTTCCTTTCCTGTCATGGTGGAGACATGCTGAGATTGACTTGCAAATAAAACAAAAACTCTTCAAAGCCCCTTCTGGCCAAATTCCAGGGTTTGGAGACCACCCATCTGAGTAACATAGTGAATTAGCCCGAGCCGCAGTAGGGTCTTGCCTTGAGCAGAGCTTCTGGGACTTGAAAACAGCTGCGGGTGTTTTTTTACACTGTCAAGCGTTTAAGCTGTTGATCTGTACCAGTGTTGTCAACTGAGTACGTTTTGTCCTAACTTTTGAGCTGATTGGTCATCTTTTTATCATCGTGAGCAGGAAATGAACTAATCAGGTTTGCGTCACTGCAGCTGCACGTGTAGAACTTCATTTAATCAGAATGGTGAAAAAAAATTGAATTAAAGGGAGAGGTGGACTGGCTCGAGTGTCAGCAGTGAGGGTAGCTGAATTCAATTTATGAAAGCATTTTCACCAGTGCAGATGATTGTGTGTAATGTCGTCAATTCACCCGCGTGCTGGAGTTTTATTTGTTCAAAGTATTCACCCCGATTCTGTCCTACTCATACACCGTTATAAAGCAGTGGAACACTCTTTTTTTCCATCATCCGATGGCACCCTTAGGTTACCCCCATAACCTTTGCCCAGCAACAGCGGAGTCACATGTTTGATCTGGGCAGGATGTCCTTTGCTAGCACACAGAGGAAAATGCCACACAAAAGTCCAAGTGGGCAGAGGTTTCTTCTACCAGCAAAACACTGAAATGTCAGTGGCCTTTTAATGTGCAGATGTGGGCGTCTTTAATGTCCATTGACCTTGGGAGCTGCTAAGCTTCCATCACCCACACGATCTGCCTGTGTATTTGTATTGTGCTTTTCTGTGTGATATCGCTCCAAGGTGAATCCAAAAAAAAAAAAAAAAAAGGGCCTTTTTTTGCCATTGATGTCGATTGTGTTCAGGCTCCGAGCAGGAGGCTCATGGGATACGGGGAAATCAAGTCTTTACAATTTTATTTTTTATTTGCAAAGCTTGTCATTCTAGGATGATATTCGAGTGGCTAAGCTAAATGTTCAGCACGGTTACGTTATAAAAGTCTGCTGGATGGGTGTGTGATGTATTTTTAATGTCTCTACTATGAATAAGACATGGAGAATGCATAAAACGAAGCATGACGTCCCACAGCGCTGCTGCGGCTGTTTGCACCCGCTATCTTGGTTTGTCGGGCTCGCTCTCCTGCTGGTGCCGGGGTCACTCGCATGCGCCGGCTGTTTGTTTGTGGTGTCCATAGCAACTCATGTGAGTGTGTGACTGTGAGCTCATGGTGTGTGTCATGGTGTGCTTTTGCACATGTTGGTGCGATGGGGCTGTGGTTCTGCTTCATGCATAATGACCTCACCCAGACCCAGACCCCGACATATCGAATCCGTCTGCTTCCTTGGATTATGTAATGGATGGTCCCCAGACACACGCCAGCTCTCGGGCCGACGCCCACTCGCTGTTATTTTTTGGAGATTGACTACAGACCAATAGATCTCCTTTTGACAACAAGAACAATGTCTAATCGATTGATAATTTGCACATCTTATCGTGTGCAAGTGCGGAATTGGATGCCTTTGAGGGGAATTCTGATATCACATGTCTCTTAAAAGAAAGGGCAAAGAGAGTTCATGAACCAATGATGAACCCTTGAGCTTTTGATCTCTTCATATTTGCTGTATTTTAGAGTTTCGTGTTTCCACAAAATCGCTCATACTCCCACCTTTCCACCTGGGGTCAAACTCTTGAAATTCCACAGCTGCTAATCTCAGATAGTGTGAAAATGTGGAACGAAGCCCAACGGTTGATATGCACTTATTACAGCTCGGAGCTAAGTCAGTGGTAAGAAATCGTTTCCATGTGGAAACAAACGCCGCTTTCTCGGACGGGAAAAGCTCTGCTTCATTTTAACAAGGAGTTCTGCAATATCTATTTTCCCTCAAAGTGAAAGACCAATTATTGATCTGCCATGTGACTGTGAGCCTCTGAAAAACACTGTGGGCACTGTGAAGCAGTGCTGTTGTGTTGACGGGCTCAGCTTTTAACCGACAAAAAAAGGTTATATTTGCATGCATGATCCCTTGTTGTACCGAAACAAATAAATAACTGGCATAGCTCGATTATTCCCTTCTGATGTGTCATTTGAAGGAGTCAGGGATTAGAGCGTAGCAACAAATGACAGGTTCTCAAACACTGGATGGATGGAGGAATGCGTCCAGTGCAGCAGAGGTGTGTTTGTCTGTGTGTGTGTGTGTGTGTGTGTGTGTGTATATGTGTGCTGACTCGGTGCAGACATGGGCCCAAAGTGCTGTGGGGAAGTGTTGCATGAAAGCCACATCTCTAAGATTTATGGTACCACAACTTTGCTGCTTTCGAGACTGTAATGATCTCAATCCATTGCCCATCATACAAATTAAACTATTCCTTCCAATATGAAATATTTGCGGTTATAGCGACACAGTCCTCCATAACTTTGCGGTTTGTGCCTCAGAGATCGCTGCTGCAAAAGTAACTCAGCTATCTGTCGGAAACCAGGGCAGGAATGTATTCTTGTCCTCTGTGTATGAGCTGCAGCAGCATGGAAATCTCTGGGGATCTTGTCAATTCCAAGAGATATTCCAAAAATGTTTATCTGCACAGTCAAAGAGAAAGTGCAGGTGTGGTTCATGAGCAACTTACAAAACTAAGAACTGAAAGCCAAACAAGACTGAGTCAGCACAATTTAAAATCAGGATGTCCTCATATGCAACCGCGTGTAGGGATTTCTGTTTAAGCAACAGTGCGGCATTAGAACCGCATTTGTTAGTAAAGTTAGCAGACACGCATGCGAGGATTTGTCAAATTCACTGATTTGAGATGGCTGACGAGTGATTTTGATTGTCTTTAAGAGTAGCACCAAATGTTGTCTTGCCCTTGAACAAAGCAGCTTGGCTAAATGTGTTTATCAGTGGTCAGTAGCTAACCGGTCAAGATGGTGGGTCTTGGCGATCTATTGAGCTCTTTGCTTGTGATTTGAATCTTAAACTGCTGCCGTGACAAAGTTTCTTTCTGTTCGCGGAGACATCAATTGAGCACTGGGTTCGCTTGTGAGACTGTATTGTCTCGTGTAGTCATGGCGCTGTGAAGGCCATTCAGCCGTCCAGCTTCGGTGTGACCTTTAAAAGCAGCAACCGGTCGGGAGGACATGCGGTGGCAGTTAGCAGTGAGCTTGCAGGGGTGTGTCGGTGTTGTTTGCATGGTAGAAACAACCGTTTTAGTAGCCCTGTCACTATAAGCTGCAATTAAGAGCTGGACTTAGTAACTGTATGTTGCATAATTCTTGTTCTCAACTGCGGTGACAATCAAGTTCTCATTAGTCTCCTACCATGACCCATTAGCTCAAACCTAACAGCAGTGGATACGCTTGTCTTGTAGACACTGTTACAACATGCTGACATTCAGTATTGCAAGTACAATAAATACATCTCGGGTAAGATGAGAAGATTATTGCCAATCTCATGTCTGTTTGCTAAATGTAAAGCCACAACCAGCTGCTTTCGGAGCTCGCCGGCAAAAGCTGCAAATCACGGGCGAACCAGCGGTGCGGCCGGCCACGCGCTCCAATCCATTGGAGACACATTCTAAATATCTAGAAGGCTAAATATCTGCAAACAGTCAGAGAGAAGCTGCATTCATGAGAGCCAATCGGAGGACAAGGAATGCCTGTAGTAGGGGTCATCTGTAAGTGCAACGCAGACCACATTCATGAACACTTTTGGAAACACTTGAGGCACCGACCAGAGAACAGTCCATTCCCAATCCACAATTTTACCCATTGTCCTTTGTTTTCCTTTTTTTTTTTTTGGTGTCTACTGCAATCAGTGCTTAAACAACGTAGTTCTTCTCGGGGCCATTACTTTTGGAACTATTTCCCATCTCACAATTGCATATGTTCATCATGACCAAGTCTAGTTTGGACAGTGTAAACAGACTCCTCCAGTGAATGATCCTGCTATGCGTAACCCTTCACTGCCGTCAAGTCATGTAATGTTAAAAAAAACAAAACAGGAAGTTGTATAGTATGAACACTGTAGCAATCTGATGCCTGATGATCCATTCTCCATTCATCAAATTGCACATTGAGATCTTTCCTAGTACAGAGTCACCATGAATATACCACTCACATTAACAGACTAATGCTGAATAGAATAATGTCTTTTTTCAGTGTACACACACACACGGACATGAATGCACACACAGTCTCCAGATTTAAAGGTTCTCTGGCCTCTCACAATGTCAAAACTAAAAGGGGTGACAACCTCCTCTCATGGCTTTGATTCCGAGGAATGGGCCCGTGGGATGTAACGCGTCAAAATAACTTTTGTCAGCTGAATGTTTTCGAGGGCTCCGGCACTTTGGCTTTCATGCCAGTTTCATTCATGCAGCCATCATGGTTTCCGTGAACTTCAAAAACGTCCACCTACTTTGAGCCTCAAAGATGAGATAGAATGCATGCTATGACTTACCCCCAGTCATTTACAGTGGATCTGGCCATGTTGGAATAAAAGGTGACAGGAACTTGCCTTTGATGTGTCACATTTGGTCACACTGGTATTTTCCTGCCGCAGCTTCTGTGTATAAAAAGCATATATGCAGGAAGTTTTACATCTTTCTCCATCCCCTTTTTAGACACTGATTAACATTTTACAAAGTTGCAACATGAAAATCCCGTCCACATGGAGTTGTAAAAAACTGTGTTGACAATGAGGAACCTTTTCTCCTTCTGCTTTTGTGTTGACCCAAGGTGTGTGCGTCATTTTGTTGTTGCCAGGGAGTACAGAAGGTATGCGTTTATGTGGTTATCTGATCTGAGCGCGAGCAGGAGGGTTGCTCTGATGGCTGTGGGAGTGACGGCCGCGCTCAAGTGTGGCAGGCCTCATTTGCAAAAGGCCTCCCCGTGTCGTGCGCGGCGCAGGTGAAGACGCTGCAGTGCACCCGAGGGAGCAGCCGCCAGAAACCTGACGCTTGTACCTCATAACAAGCATCAGTGACAACTGAGCTAACCGCAACAACATAATTCGCTTGATAAGAAACCCTGATGTGTAACCTCTGAGCCTCAGTGCAACACTCACCTGTTTTTTTTTTTCTTCTCCTCCTCTTATGCTGAGGCATGGAAATATGATGTGTGACATTGTTTACCAGTAGCCAAAGAAAGCTTTGCTTAGCTGTGACAAGTAAATACTAGTAAATCATTCACCGACCTTCTGTGTTGTCTATTTTCGATGGAACGCAAAATCCGTGACTTGTTTTCACAAGAGCGATTAGAAAAGACAAACTTAACACTTTTTTTTTTTTTTTACTTTTTAACCAAAGGAAATGTAAAAGCACTTATTGTCTACTCAAGAGACATCTAATAAGTCAATGGGGCAGTTGTTTTAAGGTACTAAAGTGGCTGAGATTGATACATTTTTCATGATTGGATTTAGAATATATGTGTTCCAAATGCATTGAAATAAAAAAAAAAAGAACATTATCAGGATTTTTAGCTTCACTCACATTTTTAAATGCACTGCTTGTGTGTGTGTGTGTGTGTGTGTGTAGTGATAGATAGATAGATAGATAGATAGATAGATAGATAGATAGATAGATAGATAGATAGATATAGCTGTTTTTATTGACAATTATTTTCTATTTATTTATCTATTCTATTTACTAATGACCACTTGGCAGATGAATCAGAATCAACTCTCAAACGATCAGAGGAAGCGTCTGCCGTCGGCTAACTGCTCCGAGCTCCTGATGATCGACCAGAGTTTTCCCTGAGCACAGGGCACTTTTCATTGAACTTGACCTGGAATGGTACATCTGACCGAGGTGACACTTGGGCGGTGACTTCCTATTGTCACTTCCAGGCCTCATTTCATCTCCATCAATGGAGGAAACAAAGTAATAACAATGGCTCCTTTACAAACACACATACTCTGTTTCCTTGCTCGCGCTTCCCTGATTGGGAGTTTGTTATCTCTCTACCTGAGGCATGAGGCAGACTTCCCTGGTCACGCTCGAGTCCACCCCTACAACATAGTGTAGATGCACGTGTGTCCTCTGTTTTTATGTGTGTGTGTGTCCTCTCCTTGCTCAGTAACACAGCCGCTCAGACAGTGACCGCATTGTTCGCCCCGAGCGCTCCAGCAGGAAGTGAATGTGAATGCGTCTCAGTGCGTTAAACATTAGCTTCTCAGTAAAAATGCCTCTCCATCCCTCAAACACGGATTAGTGGATACTTAGGATCACTCGCATACAAGCGTAAAACTAGACAGGCTGTTAAGAGCCCGGCAGACAGCAGAGTGACAGCTTTACAGCCTCTCTGTATTCATGGGTGTGCACGAACGCTTTCATGCTTACAGCAGGTGACATCGTCCTGAATCTTTTTTTTTCTTCAACCTCCCGAGGTTAGAAAATGATTGGCCTACTTAGCTGCGACTCCCATCTGAGTCATGAAGGCTGATGGCGAGAGCTTCAGGAAGCTGCGAATCTTCCCGTCGATGCCTCAAACAGCAAAGAGGTGCAACTATTTGCTGCACCTGCCGTTATTGCACGTGTATGATTGGTTATTTCATATCGGTCGCCGAGTAAAAGGACAGCTGGGGGCAAGTATTTGTCCAGGAAAATTGCACAGGATAGTTTTTGTTGTGCCACCAAATATAATGACTTCGTTCAAGTATTGTAGCTCTCATGGGCATGTCATGTTCCTTTCCAGGTGTGAAAATTTGCTCTTGTCGCTATTTTTTTTTGGCAATTTTTCACACAAAATGGGGTGTTTCACGGTTGAGACAGCGACTGCTTTTATGCCCCAAAACACAGGCAGTAAAACGGGTGACACCCCATAACTCACCTTACATACAGCCGTAGTGATGAGGCAATGTACGATATTATTATGGGCCGTGATTAACAAAGCAACAGGTTTCAGTGTCAAAGGTTAAGTTGATTGTGGAGAATTTTCATTTACGGGATACATTGCTGACTAATGTACATTCCTACACTGACTTCCTGATTTAAAATAAATGATAAAAAAACAAAAAACACAGGGAATCTTTACTTAATGTTGCTCTTATTTATTTCATTATTTATGCAGATGGTGTGTATAATGTATGATTACTTTATCTAAGAATTATTTGTTCCACAAACAATAATGTAAAAAAAAGATTTGTTTTCTTCTCTAATTGACTTTAGTGTCTTTCAATAGTTATGAGTTGTCAGAATAGCATAGAAATTTACTTTGGCTAGGAGAATATTATTCTAGATTGATTCATTTTCACGACCAGCCTCCCATTGTTATTGTTATTGTTTCCTTAAGCGCTGTTCCTAAAAATGCCTTCACTTTGCCTTTCCCTCATTTTCACACACTGCTGTTTTTGAACTCATCTGCCCCTAAATCAATATCGTGTGCAGACTTGCTGATTTGTCACCGCAGGTTGCTTTGGAGATTGTCGTTTTTGTCCCTGAATTGTTCTCCAAGCAATTTGACCTCGTTGTCTTGTGGGGAAAATGCCTTTTTGAAGTAAAAACTAGTAAAAGCAAATGTTGTAACGACGTAAACGGCGGGGATGCCTCAAAACGATTTTCTTATTTTCTTAAGAATTACCACATGTCCATTTCCCAGTGGGTCCCCACACCAGTGTTTTTGCATTCCTGAACATTTAGCATCAGTGAACGAGGCCCCTCTCCTGATAATGCTCAGCGTCTGCTGGGGAACGCTGACAGGATGCTGATAGCAGAGCTTTTGGCAGTAAATGGACACCGCCGTGCACTTAGTCCAGCAGACGCTCCGGTCTTGAGGTTTGTTTTCATCCACGCCTTATCACAGGGGTCAAGGTGGGGACGACTTCGACACGAATGTCGGGTCACCGAGGACTGCCATCAGTCATCAGACTTGACAACGGCTGTCCAGAGGTAGCGGACGAGCATCAATCACGGGTTCATCTTCCCGGGCTCAGTCTGACGTCATGTAACGTGTCACGCGAGTCAGCCATAAGCAGTTACGGTAATTTTGGTGAACACAAAGCGGCGATTAGCTCAGGAGACAGGCCTGCTGTTATCAATGAGACGTTGCAGCTTGGATGCTGTCAGCTGTCAGAGTGTGATGGTTTGCCTCTGCTTTTAAGAGCTTCTCCCAGCCCTCATGCAGCCAAAACGAGGAGGGAGTTGAACCTGTGACGCAGAGTCAAGCTTGGACGGGAGGGGTCTGTGATGCTGGCGCTCACGAGCCAATGTAGAGGCTTAGCCTTGCATTTGCAACTCCGAGCAGTAACGAAGAAAACAAAAATGATTGGTTATTCGAATGATCTTACCGTCTTAACACCATGAGCAGCTGCCAGACATATTAGTGTTGCATAATGCAGTGCAGCTTCTTCATATATTGACTTGTGGCTCACTGAAGCTCGCTCTGTTTCCCTGAGTCATGCCTGATAGTTGCAGCTGGGAAGTGTGTTCGTGTGTGTGTGTGTGTGCGTGTGCGTGTGTGTGTGTGCGTGTGCGTGTGCGTGTGCGTGTGTGAGTGAGTTTGGATGGGAACTTGGTATAAAATGCTGAGTGATGCACCAACATCCAGGAGGAAGGGTGGAGGTGGAGGGAGGTTGGTCTGCCCTCCACGCCAGCCTTTTCTTGGCATATTCACTGCACTGCAGATGAGGGTGCTCCGTGCAGACACAGAAAACTCCGCATCAATATGTAACCGAGAATGAGGCGTACGAATGCAGCATTCAACGATTTCCTCCAGATGTGATTTTGTGTGACATCATTTCATTCCCGATTTCGACAGTCTTTTTTATGCAGAACATTTTCAGCATACGTGGGTGGGCACGATGGTGCCGCGGTTTGCACCGTCGCCTCACCAAAAAGGGCCCCACCGCCCCATGACTGGCGAGGGCGGGGCCTTTCTGTATGGAGCTGGCTAATTCTCCCCGTGTCTGTGTGGGTTCCCTCCAAAGTGCCCAAGCTTCCTCCCACTGTCCAAAGACATTCAAGTAGATTAGGTTAATTGGTGACCGTACATTTCCCATCGGCCACATGAGTGTGAGAGGTTGTTTGTCCTTATGTGCGTGTGATGCAATTTGTCCAGGCCCCCCCCCCCCTCCCCCTAGACCATTAAAGGAGAATAAACAAATTCACAGTGCTGAGCATTCATTTAAAGTCGAGTGCTGCTCATCTGTAACAGTTTTATATGGCGTGTTCGGCACAATCACGGAGTGATTAACAGGACAGTTCCTTCCAAAGTGATTCAGGATGTTTGGCCGATTGTTCTCAGCCGCCATGCCGACCTGCTGCGGTCCAAACATGTCGACATATTATGATCAAGGCTTTTTGATACCTCCCCTGCGCATTTTTTTTTTTCTTTTTCTGTGCCAAAATTTTGGGGAAAAACGTATCCGTCAAAACTGCTTTCAGCATTGGGCAATCTGCAGACTCAAATCAGTTCTGTCTGTGCTCGATGGTGTGCATTTTACTACTTCACCGCCGTGACAAACGAAACGCATTTATTGCGCCGAGCGGACGTTTGCTTTAAGAAGAGGTTTCTGCAGGAGACGATCCCCTGTCAGCCTCTCAGCTGCCGGGTAGAGGAGATATTTTCCCATAAACCGTGCAAATGCTGAATCTCCTCTAATTTAATCCCATAGAAGAGCAATTCGCAACGAAATGGCAGGACATAGTTTTGTGGGAAGAGACAGAAGGTCATGCGGTGTCGGTACAGACCAGCCTCAGACCCCGAGCAGTGCGTATGCACGTGGCAACGCCGAGAGGGCTCTGCCACAAGCAACCACTTCTGCAGAGTGTGTGTAATTGTGTGCATCATACAATTAAGAAAACTGTATTGACGATTCTTAACGGAAAAAAAAAAATAGAATCTGATGACATCATTATAGGCCTTTGTGTTGTTGCACCCAGCTGTGGTTTTTACAGTCAACAGTTGTGGGTTTTTTTTTAAGTTGACACCGGATCACTGTGTTCACTTTTGAAGTGTCAACACCTCCCGTCGAACTGCCAATCAAAGAGGCCCTCTCATTTTGCTCAGTCATGCTGCTCATCGGAAACACTTAGAGTCAAAATGAGACCTCAAAAACTCCCTCTCCCACACACACACAGTATATTACCTGAACACTTGTTGTTGTACCTACAGCCAGAACGTCACTTTGCTCCAAGGCATTGAACGCACCAAACTCAGAGCAGGCAGCAGGAGCTTTTCTTCTTCGCAGCGGGTTGTCGGGCAGGTTTTTTTTTCGTTTGTCATCTTTTGCTGTTGTTTTTTTTTTTTTTCTTTTTCGATTCAGCGTCTTTTTCAGGAGCACAAGACACCCACATCTTTCTCCTATCAGGTGAAGGCTCCCGGCACGATTTACAGCTCTTCATTACTCCCGACTTCCCGAAAAACCTTTGACACCGAAACCTGTTGCTTTGGCGTCATAAACTGGAGGTTTATGCCACCGGTGTCTTTGTGATTCACACTGAAACCTGCCGCAACTGGAACGTGGCGCTTTTACAAGAGAATTCAAGGTTGGAAATTAACTCCGCTTAAACACGCACAATAAGCACCGACCAAGCCAGGAAAGAGAGCATTTTCATTCATCATATATTTTTCCGATGTTTGAATTATTTTAGCTTAGGTAGATGCGTCACACCTGTAAGTAAAAAATTATTGGATACGGTCGGAAAAGGCGTAACGCAACATCTACGAGTGAGGCAGGCACATTTATTTTAGGCCGCTGTCAGTATGTTTACATCATGTAGTCTCTCTGGATTGTTTGCGTTTCTGTTGCAGGCATGACTTATAAACTGGACCTCGTCCAAGTATTACAGGAGAAAATGTGTGTCAGTGTGTTGCGTGTCTCGGCTGGTTCAGTCGCCCTCAGCTTCAGCGAGCACACAAACATCCATGTTGCCGCTGCGCGCCACACCGAAGCATTGGCACAACGTTTGTGTGCTTTATTTTTTTAAACATCCTCCGCTCACAAATTTTTCACCCAAATCTAGAGCAGATTTGACCCAAGATCCCAGCCTTAGAAAAGCTGGCACATGTATGTGGTTCAGCTATGTAATCATAATTTACTTTTATGGGTTATTGATCTGTGTGATCATAATGCTCCTCTGTGCAATTGTGTTGTCTGCATGAATGATCTTGTGCAATGTCAGGTAACTATTTACTCAAGTCTTTGTTTCGTGGTTTCATCTGATATTATGCGTTGTATTAACGGTAGTTAGCATATACTTGCTATAATTTACTTTACACTGCCCTCAAGCAGAGTTGTGTTCGTACATATACATTGCTGCTACCTCTATTTTTATTCTTTTTATTCTTCTTCTATTCTACCTTTTATTCTATTTTACACTTTTATTCTGCATATATGTACATGCCTATTGTACATAATATGCCTATGTAAATTTCATGTCTATTTAATCTTGCATGCCTCTATTGCTGCCCTCCAGCCATGAGCTTAATCTAAATTTCGTTATGCTTGCATAATGACAATAAAAAGAGAGTATGGCAACACTGGTTAAACCTCATCACTCATCAGTTATCAGACATAATTAATCAAAAGAAAAAAAAATCATCTCGGTACAAGAGGAATGATTTACAAGTCAACGGGATGAGAAATGGAAACAAGCCGAGTTTCAAGTTGCAGTGGAATCAGACTGAAAATCAGGAAGCCACAATTAGAGGTTCGCTGCAGGCAAAACACTAAATCACCCACAGCTGCTGTGTGGCCGACCGTGACCTCTGACCTAGGGAGTGACCGAAGCTCATTAGATTATGATGTCTCCGTTTCAAAATCTTTTTGGGACCTTTGGTTCTTCAGTTAACCACAGATCTAGATTGCTCTGCCCCCGGTGAGGGCGAGTGAGAGGAGGGGAGAAGTCCACCATGCAGCATAGTGTTGAGATATTTTCACGGCAAAACTGTATCAGCACATTGACTTATTTATTTTTTTATTACATACGTTGCAGAGCTGCATGCAATCACGGCTTTTCATGACGGTGACGCTCTGTGATGCTTGACAATCCTATTATAGGCAATAAAAACTACCCGCATGCAATGACCTTATTAGATAAAACACACGAGGTTTTTGTTAGCCAACATAAACAAAAGGGAAAATAAATCACAATATATCTTAATGTATATTATCACAACACAGAGAAGTATGAAATCGTATTAATATCATATGCACTTAGGTGAATCCTACTCATAAATGTAGTTTCGCGCCGTGACAGGTTGTTTGGCTGCAGTTCCGCCGCTGCCAGCTCAACTCATAAACACTGACCTTTAGTACAGTCGGCCCGGAGGGGGTGGCGGTGTATCAGGGGGTGTGAATGGGAGGCAGAAAGCGGGAGAGGATTGTGGAATGTGGGAGAGAGACCAGAAAGTGAATGGATCAAAGAAAAAAAAAGGGGGGGAGACAGGAATAAAAGACTAGACAGAGGGAGAGGGGGAGAGAGAGAGAGAGAGAGAGAGAGACATGAGGGAGGAGGAGGAGGAGGGGTGATTAGTGTGTGAGCCTGAGCTCTGATTGGTCGAGGAGTCTGTGCGTGTGTGTGTGTGTTTGTGTGGATCAGCGTGTGTGAGTTTGTGTGCGTGGGTTAGTGTGTGTGTGTGTGTGCGTGCCCGCATCTGAAGCCAGTGGGCGGGGGATTAAGCCCGTATCACGTGGTTCCTTTAGCTTCTTTTCCACACAAACACACACCCTCATTTGCCGAGGGCACACAGACATACACACACATATACATAGATCCTCTCTCTCTCGCTCTCTCTCTCTCTCTCTCTCTCTCTCTCTCTCTCCCTCTCTCTCTGTCGCACACACACACACACACACACACAGGCAAACACTCACGCTCACAGCTGTTGATACTCCG
>CAAKHG010050507.1:38182-50993 GCA_901007715.1 Dactylopterus volitans
CTCCCGCCAGGCATGACGGAGGTATGCGATGTGTGGTATGAGAGTGTGTCTGTGTGTGTGAGTGTGTGTTTGTGTGTTGCAGTGTCTAGAGTGTCTTGATTATGCATGTGAGCACAATCTAATACGCGAATGACAGTTTGCCTTACGTTGTTTTTGCAAGGTTCATACGTGGCAGGAATTTCACACACATCTTTCACATATGAAATAAACGGTGACGAGAATGCTGGACAGAGAGAGATGTGGAGAGACGCAGTCAGACGGAGAGATGTGGCGATGCAGATGTCCAGATTAGTTGGCTGTCATCAGATGAAGATGGAAGGTTGTCTTGTCTGAGCTCTTGGCTGTGATCCAGCTCCAAATGTCAGAGGAGCACTGAGGCATTATGGGTGGACATTCTGTCTCAGTAACGTACAGTACTTTCCCATAATGGGGAGGAAGAAGAGTGGGGTGGGGTGGTGGTGGTGGTGGATGGGGGGGGGCGGGGGGATTCGACGAGGTCAGATATAAAAAATAAAGGAATGCAGTCATGAATGGATGCTGCTTTGCTGAGGACTCACATGACAGAATATGTCATTCGTAATGTGTTTCCTCACACTACTTCACACACCAGCTGCAGAGAGCAATTAAACATGGCAACCGAGCACGATTATGAAACTGTCATCAACTCACATCATCTAGCAACAGCTGATTTCCCCCGACGCCCGCCATTGTTAAGCAAGGGTCAGCTAAAAATTTACTACATGAATATTCTGATTGATCATCAGCATCAGAGTACAATGTTTTTTTTAGAGGGGGGTCGCATATAGTAACCCAACACACAATTCACCTCTTCATTCACTCTTTTCCACTCACGTGTGCAGCATTGTGAGCGCCACAGGTTCCAGCTGCAGCACCGTGACAGGTGGATGGAGAGAGCGGCGAAAATAAGGGGAACAGACTCAAATTTTCATACGCTTCATATTAGTCTTTAAGATAAGCCTTTTTTCAGATCTTTCTGGTGCGTCAACAGTTGATTGCTGTGTGGTGGTCAGGGCCTGGAGATTTAAAAAACACACTGTAAAAGTGCTTTGTTTAAATGGGCGAGAAAGATTTTCATGGACGGCTTCTCCACAGATGAAGACGGCTCATGTCCTGCAGAGCTGCTGAAAATGACTGAAGGCGAGGGTCACCAAAGGTCATGGGGTGAGAGGTCGTGGCCACCTTGCCTCAGGCTGCGGCTGTAGTCTAGCGCCCTTCAGTACACACTGCCCGTCCCCTCAGATTAATGGAGCTTAAATCAATCACAGCACACTACTGTCCTCCACTGTCAAATCTTTAAAGGGCACTCGCGCGCCAAACTTCCGCTCTGCATTGTTGTGGCGCTTCAATGTGTTTCATTCATGACACAGGGACTTTGAATTACTATGAACACTGATGCTGTAAAGCGAGGGTCCCTTTTTCAGAATAATCAAGCATTATCTGTCACACACACACACACACACACAGCCACACACACACACACACACACGCACACATCCACCAACGCCACTCCCCCCTCATCCTCCCAAACCCATCAACCATCGATTTATCTGGATGTGACCAGACCGAGAGGGTTCGGGACGGGGACAATGATCTATTGACAGAGACAGAGGGAGGGAGGGAGCAAGCGGACACTTCATGCTGGGGGCGGCTGGGGTGTGTGTCTTGTTACATAGCAGGGGCGTGTGTATGTGCTTAGAGAGGGGGGGTGTAACTTTATTTTGGTGAGGCCACATCAGCTGCATCTGAGCATGCAGAATTCAACTCGCTCAGCACGTCAGGCATTCGTATCTACTGTCAATCACCCCGAGTCCTCAGATATGCTCTCTGTGCGTTTGACTGATTTTACAACACCCCATTTAGAGGAGTCCTGGGGAAGCTGAATTTCTCTGAATGACATGAGACATCATAAATTTCACCTGGTGTAAAAAAAAAAAAAAAAAGCATGCTGTCCATTTCTTTGTCTATGAATGGCTTTTTGCCAAACAAATGGAATATGTAATGTGGTATAACAGCTTACATACATGTGGCATGACCATGACATGATATTTCCATTATCATAGAAGGCTCCCGTATATATTATGGGAGCTGGTCTATTTTTTTCCCTCTATGTGTGGCTATGCAGCCCTTCATCCTGAAAAACATAGAGCATATAGAACTGTGAAAAAAAAAAACAGTGCAGTTATGTTGTAGGTTGTTGAATTTCAGTATGAATTAATAGAAACATCTTAATGTTTGTAATAGTTTAAATGTAAGGGTTTTAAATTGCACATTTTCACGAGCATCCCGCTTAAAAACTCAAAAAAACATGCCTGTCTGGTAGTACAGATGAACATAGTGAGCATGTTAACAAAGCCAATTTTGGCTTTCTTAGGTTATTTACGGGAAAAGCACTTGGTGTATGTAGCATACAACATCTTAAAAGTTAAATGCTATTTGTCTTTTGTTAAATGCATCAAAATAATTGTGTCTGATTCGGTTGATTTTGCAATTATTATTTCTGCAGATGTATTGGTGGAGATGTTTGCTATCCCACACAACCAGGAAGTGAGGGTAGTCCTGGTATAGCACCAGCGTAGACTGTAGAGAAACAAATCTTGTGGACTGGCTGTAATTACCTCCTATACCTGCATATTTATGTCACAAAACTATTCTCATCACCAGTCATTTTGAGGTTTGACTTTGTTTTTTGCCCCCCCCACCCCCCACAGCTCAAAGGGTGCACAACTACTCAGTAAGCAGAGCAGCGCAGGCGGGCAAGAGGATAAATTCAATATCGGGTTACATAACTCTGCTGTCCAGCTGCCTTCAATTAAAGAGGACTTTTTTTTGTGCAGCTTTTATTCGTTTCCTCGGCATAAATCTCAGCTTAAGTAGGGGGATCAGGTAGGAAGAGCGAAAGGTTCCATGTGTTCCTCTGAATGTTCTGGATTTGAGATAACAACACACAGCCAATGCCAGTTGTCTCGATGCACACTGTGACGTATCCAAAGCAAAGCAGGTAACTTATTGAAGCCTCGGTTTGCCCTCTTTGAGCAGTGTGTTCTGTCCAAAAAACAATCTAAAATACTCATTTTATAATGAGAACAAATAGAAAAGCAGGAATATTTAATGTTTCAGATTTCTTTACTGTACGTCTGTCAACTATGCGATTGCACTATATATAACTGTAGGATTTTTTTTTCCAGCTTTACAGCCATTGATAATCACTCATAAACCTATGAAAAGATTATTTTTGTGGTTGTTTGCTTTCTTATATATGTATATTTGTCATGGTGCAAAAGAGTCTCTATGAGTTGGGGGTGTGTAGTCCATATTTATCCGATCACAGGGGATGTAAACGTCCTGTTTGTGCGGCTCCTCCATACACTGAGCTGTGTCACTCTGCTAATCTCAACCATCTTTTTAAGTGGCATTTGACCTGGATGAGTAGCTTAGCGACGTGGGTCAAACCAGCATCCAGCTCTCAACCTGATGAGTTAACAGCGGAAAAGGTTAATGGGTGGGGCGGGGGGGGAGGAGTTACTGCTGGCAGAGGAGCCCCTAAATTTCAATCTGCCTGCTGTGAAGTGACCACTGAGCTTTTGAGGATGGAAAGCAGCGGGATCCCTTTCTTAAACTCTTCCTTCCATCTCTCGCTCATTTCTTCGCTCTCCGAGCCAAAACACCATCTGTTAGAGCTCCCATAAGCCCCGCCCCTCTCTAAACCACCACAAGCTTATCGTCCTCCACGGCAACCGCTGATGCATTTTTACCGAGTGTATCTTCCTCTCCGTACTTCTGTCATTTAGGTCACTTTCAGTCACACGTTTGCCTCTTAGCGAACGTGGCATCTCAAAAGCTTCATTTTGTAGATTTCATAATTGTCAAAGAATAAATGATAGAGTGATATCATTTGTCATGATTTCTGAAAAAAAATAACTGAATAAATGCATACTTAATAGAATTAAGCTGTGTCTAAATGAAAAGAAAATCTATCCTTTACAAAGTAAATCACATTGGATTTTGCTTACGTCTCCAAAACACTTGCATCATGGGGGCAGTTCGTTTTACGTCGAACTGAATTGACTGCGTCCCCTGGCATGACAACAAGTCTTCTGGAAGGTTGGGTCACGTTTGCTGCTTTTACTGTATTAACTTCCATATCCTGCAGAGTGTTTGTTGTCATGCCAACTGACCTGAAAACGAACAAACCAACCCAACAGTCGAGGCCTGGATGTTCAAACAAAACTGCGCCTGTCCTCCCCGTATTCATTGTTGGCGGTGTGACAGTGTGTCCTTGCTGCAGCCTACGTGCAGTTGTGTCCATTGTATTTGCCTACAATGTCAAACAATGTGCTTATGGAACAAGAGACAGTGTTGGAGTCTGTTTTGACTTCCCTTTACCTGTTTGCTGCTGCTGCTGGTGTTATCGCGTCCACTAATGAGGTTATGCTTTCACTCATGTCTGTTGGTTTGTTTGTTTGTTTGGGCCAAAGTTGTTGAAGGGAGGACTCGGGCCCAGGAAAAAAAAACACATTAAATTTTGGAACACATCCACTTCATAGTGGAAAAATGATATTAGTTTTTTGAAAGACTGGCCTTGATGGAGCTCTGTACTCCCCAGAGTGCCCTTCGAGTTCGTCCGTAAATATTGCCATATACATACATTTTGCATCAGTTTTGGATGCAGTCTATTACTTAACGCTTGCTGCAATGAGCAACAGCAAGAAAAGTGAGGCAAGAGGTGCATTTTTGAACATTAGTGCTGTGACAATCAGCAAAGCGATATTTTTTGAGCATACTGAGGATAAAAATGCAATTGATGACAACAGAAGTTAAACGGTTTTGCTCATTTTGTCTACAGATGCATTTTCCATTCTGATGATTGTGTTATTCACATCCAATGTTGCCACAAGCCTCTTAATGGGATTTCTGGCATATGCTGTTGTGTTTTTTCATTCTGTCATTGGTGCTATGAAATACTGTGAAACACTGTTTTTTTATGGTCAGTATGCAGGTTTCCCGCTTGCCTTTGAAAGAATACAATTTTCTAACCAGTTTACCCATCTGGTTTTCTTCCCCTCAGGTGAGAGTCCCAGCAGCAGCCATAGAGTGAACCACTGAGGTAAAGCAGGCATGAGTGCGGGCAACCATCAAGGGGTTGTGACCACCCCCCCGCCACCCAGCGGTGGGACCAAGGAGCGCTACTTTGACAGGATCAATGTCAATGATCCAGAGTACCTCAGAGCCAGGAACATGTCACCCGACCTCCGGCAGGACTTCAATGTTCTGGAGCAGAAGAAACGAGTCACACAGATCTTGCAAAGCCCTGTAAGTTAAAAATAAGAACATGTTTGTTTACAACACAATGTGAAATTTTCCTCTCGGGCAAAAATTGATCTGCAAGTGGCGGCTCGTGACCTAAACGGCCTGCCAAGAAGATCGAGTGATGTTATCAGCCAAAGCTACGAACCGACTCACAGAACATTTTACCCTTAATCTTATAAAGAAAAAAAACAGGATGATAGATGTTTTGGTAAAGATCAGAGAAATGGGAACCGAAGTTAGAGTTAATTATTATTAAGTCATGATTTGGTTGCTTAAACACCCTTGAAGTCATGTTAGAAGCTCCTTCCTCCAATCCATGTCCGCATGGGTTCCCTTTTAGATGAACCTGCCACAGTAATAAGCCTGCGGGTGTGAACGTGAGAGAATGTTTTTCATCTGTTTGTGCGAGCCTGGTAAGCTGCCATGGGTGCACCACACCTGCTACTCAGTACATGCTGATGTTCCAAAAAAATCACCGGAGAAGGCAGTTGACCGTTGAGTTATTGACCGAAAAAAAAAACCCCAGTGGGGAACTTGAGCGACCTTGTCACATCACTCACTAACATCGCGGGTAACTGCTCTCCATTTTCTCGGCCCAATGGTTACTCCTCCTCAACTGAACGGTTTCTGAAGAGCAGCATGTGCGTCACATGTGCATGAGTAATTTTGCTTGTGTCTGCCCTGACTGATGCTGTAACACCAGCCACCGAATCTCGGCATTCAGCGGTCAGCTAAAACCCTAATATAACCGCCAGCCGCCACGCCCCGGCTCGGCCGTCCTGCATGAGCTCTGTGGGTGCCCTTCAGGCCAGCAGGCTCTCATGCTGGGGCAAGTTTTGCTGAGGTAAACAGCTCAGTGAACACCGGGCATATTTCAGCCAATACACACAAACATGTTGTTGTTTAATTTTCTCTCCCTGGAGGTCTGGATTCTTGAGAATTACTATTGCTTTACTAGACAAACTTGGGCTTATAAGTGCTGGAGGTGCAGTTGGAGGTTTTGACCCCTTTGTTGGCACAGAATGAATGAGGGTGCTGCACCTTTGCTGTAGGTTTAGGTTGCAACTTGTGCAAAACTACAAGGCAATAACAATGTGACAGACTTCGAAAACATTGAATATTGACATTCCTTTGGATCAGTTGGTCGTTCTTTTTCACCAGAAATGAATTTGGACTTAACGTTCATTGACAATGAGACAAAGCCAAGCCCGTGAGCTCATGTAAAGACATACATTGTGGTCTGATCTTGCTGTTTGTAATTTGCCCTTTGAACAGTTGCACCACCTTTTGTGGGCATTGCACAACAGCCCACCTTCCCCTTACCTTTCAGTTCTGCCCACACAGTATTAGCAATATTTGTTATGTGCTATTGACCAAAGGCAGGTCTCTGACTGAAGTTCTTCTGAGTCTTTACTTTAGGATTTTACCTTTTTTTTGTTTTGTTTTTTTGGGGCAAGTGTTTGAATGTTTTTATTTTGGAAAAAAAAAATGTTCAGTGAGGAAGCAAATGTATGGCAAATCAAAGCTTAATGTTAGATGTTGTCTAAGCAATGAATGACATGGATGTTCTGCTTAAGGAGCGTAAACCAAGGCTGCAAGTGTTTGTGACTTATATTTGCCAGTGGCTGCACTGGTTTGGCTCGTTCTTTTTAAAGCCTTAAATGTGATCTGCATTCTGCACATGCCAAGTGTGGTTAACTTGGCACACTGTGTTTAGTGCCAGATGCCTGTAAGGGCAGGAGCATGGCGCTGCTGATGCAGGATTGACTCAAAACTGGTGTGTGCGCACACATTTCTGTTGATGGTTTATTATGTGGAGTTGATGACAGAGAAAAAGAGAGAGAGAAAGAAAGATAGAAAAAGAGTGCAAAAGTGTGTGTGAGAGAGAAAGAGAGCGAGAGAGAGAGCGAGAGAGAGAGCGAGAGAGAGAGCGAGAGAGAGAGCGCGAGAGCAAGGAAAGATGTACGTCTTGGTTGGTCATAACGGCCACTATCCATGATGAATGCCTTAGTAATGCACTCTATATAAATCGATGAAGCATAACATTATGACCACTGCATTATGCCATTGTAATATAGTCTGTATACATTGATCAAGCATTACATTAAAACCACTGCATGTTTACCATTGAATGTAATGCAACAGCCCTATAGTGACTTTTCCCTTTAGGAGCAATTTCATGTTGACATGCTTTAAAGATTCTTATTTGGTCCAAGTATAATAAAATGAAAAATAAAAAACAAAAAAATCATTTGTGATAACGTCAAAATGTACTGGGTTATACTGATAGGTGTCCCGAATATTTTATCACCCTAATGCATATGAGTGGGGTGACCAAATTATTAGGAACACCTCTCAGTGTAATCCGGTGCACTTTGGTATCATAAAATACAGTCCCAATAAACATCATTAAAATTTCCAACCAGAATTTCCCATCTTGGGACCAATAAAGTACAGCTATCTATTCATCTGTTTATTTATTGTAGGGCTGTTGTACATGTTTTCTATTGTAAACATGTGGTGGTTATAAAGTTATGCTTGATCGGTGTATAATCATTGACCCTCATTTACAGTAGTAACTGTAAAAGAGGTGAATAGTTCACTGACTTAAAAGAAACCTAAAATTAATTCCAGTAAATCAGGTGCAAAGTCGATTTTGATCCAAAGATTTAAATTCACTAAGAGTATTAACTCTTAACGTGTTTTGTAAAGAGTCTGGAGCATGGAAACTAAAAGCAGCGGACTCGTGGGACATGAACAGAGAGACAATCTCTGGAATATAAGGAGGCGATTTCCCAGCGATCGCCTCGTAAATAAACAAATACATGTGCTCCTCGTGCCCCTCGGACACAGACGACCACCCAACGTTGCCAGACAAGATTCAGTGATGAGTGTTTTGAACGTCATAAACCTGACAGCAAAGTCATACACAGCCTCAATCAAAGAGTAGAGTAGAGTAGTGGCAGAAGCGGGATTACGCATTCACATCTTCATATAAGACAGAGAACAGCTTCACTGATGATTTTTCGGCAAGACAGACGGAAGTTGCTTGTATTTCTGTCTGAGAAACCAACTTTTTGTTGTAATTCGCTGACAAGATTGTCTTTGTGATATGTGAATGGGATTTTGCCATGTATGTAAACACCAAGGTATCATTCAGTATTCTGTAACCTGTTTAATGTTCAAATACAATGCAGTTTATGACAACGCAGTTCCGTCAAGTCGGCATTTTCCTGCTGTTCAGGTGTCTTCCAGCTCCCTCTGCTGGTTTTGCCAACTACAACTTTACTTGTTGCTGTGGTTACTGCTGTCATAGACCCTACCAAGGATTTGTTTGGTTTAGTAGCCTTTTTTTTAGAGCAGTTAGCCAGTGAGTATTACATTAGCATCTAACCAGAGAGATATTCTCCTCAGCCATTGGCAGAAAAGCAAAGGGGAGTAACAGGATGCTCAGCGTTGAGCTTGCGTTGAATTTGTCAGATGGCTTGAAACCTGACTGCCAACGAATGCTAATCTTGCATAGACTGTTAGCTAATGTTAGCCAACTTGCAATATCAGCTTTAAAGGGCCAAAAAAAAAACTTAGCACCTCCCCATTTCTGCAAAACTAGCCGACAACGGCCAGGAATATCCCAAGTACATTAAAATTATATCCACCTCAATAGTTGTGCAGATGCCTACAGATGGGCTATATTTGAAATTCATTAGATGCAAAGCACAATAAGTGTTTCAATTTGAGGCCATTTGGATAATGAAAGGACCCCTTACTCACTTTTGCAAAGTCATAAATACATCATGTTTCTCTTTACAGCACAAATGCCCCGAAAATGCCAAAACATTTCAAAACATTAATTGTGCTGTACATTTTTTTCCCGCCATTTTTCAATTCACACTTTTTTTTTGTGGACTTTAGTTCCTCCGTCGATCTCTTCTGGCTGTTTGTTACTCGCAGCGCTAACGATTATTTCACCAGCTGCACGCACGTCACCGCTCACCCGCCATCGCCGTCACCCCCCCACACGTGAGCGTCCTCCGTTGCTCTGCCCGCGCGGCTGCATTGTGGTCTGCACTGGTATGAACATTACTCCAGCTTTTGAACGCGAGCCAATCAGCTCTCAGTCAGTAACAGGTGGCCATGGATAGTTTGCGGCGCTTACATCAGGACAGTTGGCCTCGCAGCGCTGGCTTATTTTTTAATGACAGCAACAATATCAGTGTTAGCAGCTGGAGGTCGACACTTGTGCCTCCCCACCAACACCAACACCAGCACCAGCGACCCTCCTCTTTCTCTCCTATCATCTTCATCCCCCCTCTTTCTTTGTCAGTCTGTAGCTCACCCTCGTCTTCAGCTCCAACAACAACAACATGTGCGTCACCAGCTGGATCAACACATGTGCCTGCTTCTCCCGTTCCATTGTCCTCACCCCTCCTTCCCCTCTCTTCCTCTTCTCTCTTTTGATTCCAGTATTGTGGGATGAGTGGCAGCTCCAGATTACATGTTTCTAGCGCTCAGATGACAGGTTGTATTTAAAGTCGTACCAATATAGAACGAAGAAAACTCAGCTGACTTCAGCCACCCGTCCCATTCATGCAACTGTGTTTACTTTGGAAGTCAGAGTCTACAACTTTTGAGTCCTTTTTAAGCCTTTTTTTTTTAGCCAGGCTATCAGCTCTGGATTTACAAATGTAACTATATATAATGTTTGCATGAGACAATGACGTACAAGCAATGTAGAAAGTGCATGCATGCATGCACAAAAGAAACGAAACAATGAATTTCTAGGTGGAAATATTCGGCAAACACATATTTGTCACATTTAATATGAAACTCACCAGAAACCTGAGCAACAGTATCAAGATTTAGGATGCTTTGAAGGATGCATATGACCACATTTCTCATTTTATATGTATATTTCTTAGGCCATAACGTTAGCAGAACACTTACCAAACATCTGGTTGTTGCATCATGGTTTTATCTGCTTTTTTTTTTTTTGAGAGCCTTTCGCTTTCATTTACATTGCATTACATGGTTATTAAAAGTCACATGGGGATGAGGCTTTTGGAACATTGGTGACGTCTAAGTACTGAAATTTGTTTTGAGGTGGTTTGCGAGGCACACTAAGGCTTTTTTTTTTTTTACTGCATGTCATAAACAACCAGTATTCTTAACGGTTGGTAGATTAAGATATTAATTTGTTAGTGTTTAATTCTGCAGTTAAGCCTGCCTCTCTCTGTTTGCGGCTGTTGAGAGCTGTGTTGTTTCCGTGACTACGTCCGTGACACAATAAATCAAAAGGTCAAAAACCCTCAGAAACACAAGATTAAATCAGAAGAAATTGAATTTGAGCTGTGCTTCCACATGCTGCTTCTATTTTCTGCATCTCTGCACATCTTGCTCTCCCCCTGCCATTAGGTCTTCTCCTGTCTTCTGATCTTCTCCAGCATGGGGCAGTTTGTTCATCACCCACAGAAATGATTGGCCCATACCTAGCAGCAGTATTACTCAACCTCATTTGCACTAGTAGTTTCCAGAGGAAGTGCAAACTTTGTCTTCTTCAATCCCGCTTGCTAGGAGCCCTAAGTGGATAATTTATGTTGCTTGCGGGAGGCAAATGCCATGGCTGCCCTCTATTATGTTTTTTTTTTCTTATTTTCCCTTTTCTTTTTCAGTTCCCTAAGGTCGCATTTAATAGAACATTAGTGGTTGGATTCTTTTTAAAAACCACCGTCTTCCCCGAGCAGAGCCACATTTCAGCAGCTGTGTTTCAGCTCTTGGGTGCAAAACTTTAGCAGTGGAGCAAATGCCTTCGGGAGTGACATGCTAAAAATGTTACTGAGTACACTTAAGCTCAAGTGCAACTTCAAACAGATGGGCCGAAAGTCAGGAAAAAAAAATCCTCTTGGTGCTTGGAGAATAGTTGTAGTTTATCTCTCTGGTGGCGCAAGTTGACTTCTCGGGCTGTAAAGGCATTTTCTCTTGTTGATTATGATACTTAAATGTATTTGCAGAACATGGATATTCCTGTCTAATTTCCCATATTGATATCAGTGCAAGTGCTGGCCTGACTGAGCAGACCAATGAGTGACCAATTAGCACTCTTCACTGATTCTGTTTTACGGTCATTATAAACGTCAATATGTTCACTATCACTTACATTCATTTGGCCACACGGCGCTAAAATGATTCCAATGGCCAATCACTGATATTAAACTTCTGGTTTGGACATTGGTAGTTTGCGTGCATCAGAATCCTGAGTTGAGATGTGATTGATGCATCCCCGCAAGCTCGATTACTGACACACAAGCATGTGGGAATACAGCGTCATCTTCACACCAGAAAGTGCGGAAAGCTGCTTTTGCTCATCTTTCCCTGCATTTTTGCACCAGCGTATTGAAGGAAAGGGGCAGGGAGTTCATGCAGAGTAGCACCAGTTTCACTGATGTGCACTCTGAGGTTGAGATGGAGGGAATCAATAACACTGGCCGGGTTGCAGACAGGCACTCTGCTGCTTTGTAGCACTGTCACGTTGGAGAGTTGAAAGAGCAGCTTTGTGCTGACATAAGTGAGGAGGCTGCGCGGGTGTGGGGCCGAAATTACCAGTCATACCTGCTTCCTGTGTGTCTGGACACCTTAAGGAATGACAATGTCATTTCATTTTTTTTACAACATTCAATGGAAAGTGTCTACTCGTATTGAATTTGTTTTATTCAGCCTATTGATTTCACTTGAAGGAGCGCCACTAAGACACCTGAAAATGAAGGTCACCATGTTTTGGCATGTGAACTAAGATTTACTTTTATAACAGTGAGAATGTAATTGTTACCAGATAAAGGGAATGACCCCAATACACTATTGTTATGAGTCTAGGAAATGACGCAAGAGTTGCATTTACATATAAGGGCACAAGTGTGTGCGCATGTGTGGTGTGTGTGTCATGCTGTCATGCCACTTTTTTTTTTGACCAGGCAGATGTACAGGAATGGCATAACTCCTACAAAGTCTTCAAGAAATGTCCTGCTTCCCTTTCCCACAGGATAACATACAACAGTTAAAAGTGTCCGCAACAGTAAACTGCAGCACAAATGAGAATCGCAAACAAAAGGAAACTTCCCTGGAAGTCTGATGGCACAACTTTTTGCATGCTTCCTGTAATAGTGACGAGTTCGAAGAATAGCTTTGATTGTTACTCGGAACATTTGAATCGGACGATCTAGAATAGCGGAGATGTATTTTTTTTTTTCATCATTCATCATCATTGTTGACTTACAATGAAGTGGTCATTCAGGAAGCATCTGCCCTGCTGTAGTGTAAGAGTGAATCCTGGTGTTGGACGTGTTGATCTGCGGCCCACCCCGACTGCTGTGTGAGAGAGAGAGAGAGAGAGAAAAAATCAATTTCCCTTTGAGAGCGCATGAAATCATACATTTTTGTTGTAAACGTCTTCCCATCTGAGACTCTTTTGTGCCTTCGAACCAAACAGCCT
>CAAKHG010050509.1:2880-14100 GCA_901007715.1 Dactylopterus volitans
GGGGGGTTGTGGTGGGGGGGGGTGGGGGGGGGGGGGTCGAGTGGCTTTTGCGCCTTCTGGATCCGCTTTTGCACACGGCGTTGCGAGCGTTATCATCTCGCAATCTGGCGGGGCGGCAAAAAGGGTTAGAAGTAAAACGCCCCTCTTGGCGCGCGCCCATCGAGAAAATTTCTCTTTAATTATTCGTCAGGCAGGATGCAGGAAAGAATTTGACTTTAAAAAAAAAAAAAAAACAACAACAACAAAAAAAAAAAAGCTAAACCTGATTATAAATTGAAACCGTTAGAAAACCCAACGCGAAACAGATGGAAGCCATTACCAAATAACGGGTTTTCTCTCCCCCCGTGTGGCTGCAGACCCGCTCGCCCCCCGTTCTCGATGCAACATGTTTGTTGGCGGCTTTATTTTTTCACTCCCAAAAAAAAACCAGACAAAAAAAAAAAAAGAATCCCCCCAACTTGCTTCCATTTTCGGTGAAACCGGCAAACTCTGTTTTAGTTTCTGTCGTTTTTGACGTGGATTAACGGCGCCGCTCATTAATCCTCCCCGCAGGCATTGACCAAGGCCAGATGACATACGACGGGCAGCACTGGCACGCCACCGAGGGCTGCTTCTGCTGCGCCCGCTGCAAGCGCTCCCTGCTGGGCCGCCCCTTCCTGCCCAAGCAGGGGCAGATATTCTGCTCGCGCTCTTGCAGCCAGGGGGAGGAGCCCAACGGCTCCGACTCCTCGGACTCGGCCTTCCAAAGCGCCCGCTCCACCAGGGAGTCCAGACGCAGCTCCAAGGCGGGAAAGAATGGCGGCGGGGGGCAGGCGGAGAGGTTCTCGGGGGAGGTGGACCCGCTCTCTCTGCAGATGGACCTCCTGAGTCTCTCCAGTCAGACCCCGAGCTTGACCCGCGAGCCACCGGCCTGGCAGAACCAGGGTCAGGCGGGCGACGGCTACAACTATGAGCCCCAGGCGGACCCCGCCATCAACCCCACCCCTCTCCAGCTCCTCAGCCAGTGTAATGTCAGAACTTCCTACAACCCCGCCTGCGCAGGACAGAGCAGCCAACCGCAGGACCCCAGGGTCAAGGAAAATGGAGGGTTTAAGAGGCCGCCCGTCTCGGCCATGAAGGGCCACTCCCTGAACGAGACCTGGATCCACCAGCCAGGTCCGGGGGACTACTACCCACCCAAGCTGAGGACCCAAAAGAGCTTCACCGAGATGTCCCACTACTCTCAGCACAACAGCGGCTTTTCCTCGGACAAGCGCTCCATCAGTTTTCATGGCTTCCAGAGGGAGGCGGATGCAGGACCTCCAGCAGCAACCCAGGTGGCAAGAAGCAGGAACCCCATCAATGCACTTAACTTTACCGAGCAGCTGACCCCTCTAGAGCAGACCCCGCGGGGGTCCATGGAGTCCCTGGCTATGTCCAATGCCACAGGTGGGTAGACGTAGACGGCTAATGCAAAGAATGTGGTGATTATGAGTCAAAGGCTGATACTACTAACTCCGTTTCCCTTACAGGGAACTCGGCAGATGGAGGAGGGAAGCGGCAAGAGCACCTTTCTCGGTTCTCCATGCCAGACCTGAGCAAAGACTCTGGGATGAACGTGTCGGAGAAAAGCAACATGGACACCATCAACTCTTCGGTGCAGTTTCGTAGCTCCGAGTCCCTCCACAGCCTCAATGCCGGTCAGCCCTACATGGAAATGGACCAACCCAGGTCCGCCCAGTACCAGCTGCAGTACTGCGATCCCACCGGCATGGGCGTGGGCATGGGCATGACTCATTTACCGCCCGGCTTCACCTTCCAAGAGGAGGACAGGGTCAGCTTGGTTAGCAGCGCCAACGCCGCCCGCCTGCCCCCCATCAGTGAGCGCAGGGTGGGTGTTGGAGGTGGGAGGGGAACGAACATCCGGATCGACGCGCCGGAGGACACCCCGCAGAGGCGCCGGCACCACCACCACCACCACCGCCCCCGCAGGTCCCGACGTTCTCGCTCAGAAAACGCTCTCAACCTGGTGGCGGAGCGGCGAACGAGACCCCAGGAGAGGCAGCAGCTGCGGGTTTGTGAGGATTACGACCGCTTCCCGCCGCCGAGGAGCGCCAGGGAACAGTTTGGAGTAGGCGGAGGAGGAGGAGGGGGAGGGGGGAGATACCAGCCCCAGCTCTTCAGGCAGTGTCCCAGGACGACGTCAGACCTGACGCTCCAGAACCCCGGAGCCAGCCGGCGCGCCGGCTTGAACCAGTACTCCTGGGACGATTACGATGACGACTGGTGCTCCACCTGCTCCTCCTCCTCCGAATCGGAGGACGAAGGGTACTTCCTCGGGGAGCCCATCCCTAGACCCATCCAGCTGCGCTACCTCAGCAGCCAGGAGCTCGTTCACAAGTACAGCAACACGGGGATGGGAGGAGCCAGCCGCGGCGGCCAGGTCCACACCCGGAAACGCAGAAAAAGCAAGAACTGCATAATCTCCTAACGTCGGCGGAAAGGAGACGACTCCCGGTCCTAACTGGTGTACAGCAGCGTCCTCCATCTGGAACAAAAGAATTACAAACACACACCCACCCCCACCTCCTCACACCCCGCACCCGGTCCAGTTATTCAGTGTTGTTGAGTGTGAAGTATCATGTAACTGAAAACGAGTAACGAACCGCAGCCGGTAAACCGTGGAGGAAAAAAAGAAAAAAAAAAAGCACCCGTTGTTTGCATGTTTCTTCATGTTAATGTTTTTTCGAAATAGCTCCTGAGTGTTGAGGCCGACGGCGACGTGCACGGCTCCACCGAGTCCCGACATATAATCCAAACGCCTACGTGCAATCTTTTTTTTTTCTTCTTTTTTTTTAAACAAAACCCCACATGCAGCAAAAAACGAGCGAGCGAGGCAGTCGGTATTTGTACAGTTCAGCTTTTTTTTTTTCATGTAATGTGATTTTAGACATAGGGTGCACTGTACTATCCAGACCATAGTATGTACATAGATAGACAAAATGAACTAATAATTTCACTTAAGTTAAGGAAGTCATTGTAAATATGGTTGTAAATGAGGCCTCACATATTTTTATATTTTGTTATGGATAGAATCATTTATGTATTAAATATCTATAATGTAGTGATAGAAAATGGCAAAAAAAGGAAGAAAAAAAAACAAACAAACCCCGGCAACAACGTATGCATGTTTTTATTTGGCTGACATGGTCCTGTATTTGGAATAAAGGAGTATTTCAGTGGGTGATTTGACTGGCGGCTGGCGTTTTCTCTCCCCCCCCCCCCCCTCCCCCACCCCCCCACGCGGGAGCGAGGGCGCCACCTTCTCCATCTGCTGATGCATAAATGAATGGCAATGTGACGTGGAGGAGGCTGATGAGGGAGTCGCCCGGCGTGCGCGGGCGCCGTCGCCCGGCGAGGTCCGGCGGAAAGTTGCACAAGCTCAAACTTGTGAAAAAGTTTAGGTGTCCCTAATACTTTGGTCATCCCGATTCCCAGTTCTGTTTTATTTATGTAGCACTAAGCTGCGCTCGGGGGGTCAACGTGCACCAGTTATGCAGTTAGTCGACGGTTGCGGACTCTCAATTATAGTTCGTTTGGCGTCCCTAATATTTTGGCGCCCCACTGCGCATGAGTGGGATGACCAAAATATTAGGGACTAACTGAGCAGGCAATCAGCCGACTGTTTGGCGTGAACGTGGGCGGCTATGAATGACACATTTTACTATTAACTGTGGAAAAACTACGGCGACGACAACACGCGATATCTCGAAATGCGGAAATTTACGCCAGAATCATCCGAGCGGCTTCAGGACCAACCAGTTTGTTTAGTCTGTAAAACATTTTTGACCATAAACGTCATGCAAACTGCTTATTATGACAGAATTCCACACCGATTCCTAAAAGAGTAAAGTGAAATGACTTCATGACGTTATGTAGCTTTAAGGTCAAAGGTCAACATGTCTGAGCGACTGGAGGGTTTTTCAACATCGGATTTTTGTGCTCAAAAGGTTAGTCGATGTGACCTCACAGAACATGTTTTTTTTGGGGTTTTTTGCAATAATTCTGTGTCCTAAAGGTCAAAAGATCAATTTCATTGCATTATTTTCTCGAATGTGATATTTCAGGAGCGCCTGGAGGGAGTTTCTTCAAATTTGACCACTTAAGCGTGCCTTTTTGACGTCGGTTCTTCCTTAACTATGCCCAAAAAAAAAAAAAACGTTTTAACGGCCAAAGCTCATGGACACATATTAAGATCATATTAAGATCTCACCTCTCCTGGCCCAGCAACCACATGTTCACAATAACAGGTTGCATCTCCGCGCATTAAGAGGTGTCATACTTGCAAATTGGATTGCCTCTGACGTCCATGTGGTCAGGGGATTACCGCCGCTAGCCCCCATAATCCACGCTAACACACACACACACCACACACAAACACACACATATGTTTGGTGGAAGGTGCACGAGCGCCAAGCTGCTGATTAGAGGCGTTGGAGCACTAATGCTGTTGATGTGATTGGCCCGTCAGCGCGGCGGCGGCGGCGGCGGCCGCTCCCCGTGTGGAAAAGAAAAGTTAAGGAGAAAAAAAAAGGAAAATCTTCATTTCGGCAAAACCAAAACAGCCGCCCAGGCATGTGAGTTGCATTAGGTCAAGGCCGCGCGCCATTGGTCACCCACGCACGCGCACACACACACACACACACACACACACACACACACCAGCCAATGCCCTCAGTGATCTTGAGACGTAAGCTTTCCAGGCATCGGCGCTTAACAGAGCCTGCGTTTGTTTGTTTCTTTATTAGTCCATCGCCAAGCGTTACCCTGGTGTGTGTGTGTGTGTGTGTGTGTGTGTGTGTGTGTGTGTGTGTGTGTGTGTGTGTGTGTGGAGTCTCTAATTAAAAGCAAACGGAGGCTGCCACAGATTGCAGCCATATGCCTCCTGGGCTGTGCCACATTCATGGTGGAGAATGGGGGGGCGAGGGAGGGGAGGGGGGGTGTTACAGCGAGGATTCTTCCGCTTGTGACTGCGGCGTTGTCGTCCGTTGCCGCGGCTGCGAGCAAATTGGATCCACGAGTGTGTCGGGATGAACTGATGCACACGGAACCAGCGGTCAGGAGCTGCGTCGGCGGCATTGTCAGGACCGGCAGGGTGTTTTTTTGTTTTTTTTTTCCTTTTTTTATTGTTTCCTGATGACGATGATTACTGACAGAAAGCTCCCGTCTATGTCCAAAATTCAGACCCCCGCCCGCCCGAGGTTCTGTCCTAATGCGAGATAATTCACCCGGTGTGACTCTGCGAGAGAGAAACGAACCGCGTGTCATGAGTCCGCCGCTGGAGCGGCGTTCCCCAGGGACATGTGGCCGCCCGGGAGAGGGGGAAAGAAAATATATATACATTTACCTGCCGTTTTTGTTCCCATACGCACGTTATTTTCTAGTATGACGGTTTTTTTTGGGGATTGCACGTTTCTGGAGGTTCTGCCGTCGCCTCCTTTTCCTCCGGTGCTACTCTGGACTGTCGAAACGCGCTTCATTTGTGCTGATGTCATCTACGTGGCACTTTAACGTGCAGATGGTGTGTCACACGACACGACTCAAATGATGCGCCTTTAAACATTGAATTTAATCACCGATTTCACCAAAACAGCTTCTTGGATGTGACTTGGAGCCGTTCTTTCCCGTCTCGGTGGATCGTGTTCTTCTCGTTTTCGTGACAAACGCTTCCACGCGACCGCGCCGGTGGTTATTTTTTGCGCAGACAGGTTTGAGGAATCTCACAGCTAATTTTGTTAGCGTCTTAACCCCCCCCGCTCGCCCACCCTCCCCCCTCCCACCTTCACGGGCCAATCATCCGACGAGTTGCGTTTGCAGCACTTTGGCTTATTAAGCGCCGACAGAGAGGTCAGTGTCTGGAGAACAGACAGCCAGCGTCTCATTAGCCAAGAGGTATGTGTGTGTGTGCGCGTGTTTATGTGTGTGTAGCGGCCTAACCAGGAGAACTGGATGAATGGAGACTGACGGGGTGTGTGTGTGTGTGTGTTTGTGTCCGCTCGTTAGCGCGCCGCGAGCCGGAGATCAGGTGACGAATGCGAGGTTAATATCTAACGGGTGACGACCAGGTCTGGAGGAAGAAGGCCGAGGTCCCTCTTCCCCCTCGCGGCGTTTATTTTTTAATGGATTCCCAGTTTAAAAGTGTTGCTGGCGAAAGTTGGGAAAGTGTGGCGCTGACGGGTCAGCAGGGAGAACAACAGCGAGTAAACCGGATCATGTGGAGACAGACCGGAATAGAGATCCTAGAAGATCCCTTTCAGATGTGTTATAAGTACATTAAAAAAATAAATAAAAAAAGGCCCAATTAGTATAATCATTCGCCATGCGGTTTTTGTTGCTCCACGAAAAAAAAGTTCAGTTTCCTCATTAAAATTATGCAAATCCCGAATCTATAAATAAGCGAATATTGTTCATTTGGAAAGTTTAACTGCTCGGATGCACAATAAGTTGTTCCTCTCGCGTTCCCGCGCTGATTATGACCGCCGCACGCTCGCCGTACAATAATCACCTCTCAGGATTCAGCATAAAACTCGTAATTGATTGCCGGGCTGCTGCATTATTTTCTATGGTGAGCGCGCAGTGGTCGTAATGTTATGGCCGCTCGCCGCACCTCCGTTCAGAGGTGGTTTTTATGCCTGAGAGGTGTTTTTTCATGTTTGAATGGTTGTTATTGGGACTCTAATCTGTGACGCCGTTGAACTGCGCTGGGTCACGCTGACAGGCGTCCCTAATATTTTGGTCATATTAGGGGCATCTCAATAACAGTCGTTCAGATAATGTCAACGCCGCTCTCGAACAGAGTCGACCAAAATTCAACATAAAACTCCTCCTGAAGGGAGAATCTATTGCAGGGCTGTTGTATTATACTCTATGGTGGACACGCGGCGGTCGTAATGTTATGGCCGATCGCTTTGGATCCAGTTTTAATGTGAATGCGGAGAAACTCATTTTTTTGTGAGCCAAAAAAAAAAAAAATGAAAATGTGGAACTTAATGGATTCATATCCATCTTCCTCATCGTGAGAATGATGACCCTGACCTTAGGAATGACGTGATAGAAATGGATGGGATGACGAGGGGGGGGAAGAAAGGGCAAAACCTTCCCGCGTGAGGAGGAGCTGCAACCTAATAATCTCCAGTCATCATTGCTGGGAGACGCCTCCATCCTTCACTCGGGATGCAAATAAAACAGAAAACATGGACGGGATTATTGAAATCCCCCCTCAGATGGAAAATTCAGCAGTTTAATTAACAGCCAAACACACACGCGCGCGCGCACACGTATGCTGCAGGGGCGTGTGTGTGTGTGCGTGTGTGTGTGTGTGTGTGTGAGGGCCCAGATGCACAGCTGTCATGAGTTGAAGCCGTTTGAGTTGTTTTGGGAGACTCTAAAAGCCGTAATTACCGGTCCTTTACTGCAAATTACAGCTGCGCTCAGAGCGAACCAAAATAGCCGGATTCAATTATTTACAAATGAAGAATGCCAACGGTGGGTTATCGCACACACACACACACACACACACACGTAAGACGCTCGCTCTTGTAGGCACGCACACACACACACACACACACACACACACACACGTAGCGTGGTGAATAGGAGACGCGTGACACCGGACCGGCCGAGGCCTGACCAGCTGTCTCAGCATGTGTGTTCAATTAGCGTGGCAGGAATGCGCCGCCGCCGCCATCGCCGCCGCCATCGCCGCCGCCATCGCCGCCGCCATCGCCGCCGCCGCCATCGCCGCCGCGGACGCCCATCGCAGCTCTGCCTGACCTGAGCTTCATCCTGACGCTTGGACCAACGACTCGGCAAAAAAACAAAGGCAAAAAGGAAATCAAGGTAAACGGAGATTATGATGTTATGATGTTAAACGTTTGGTGGGTTGGGGATGGGGAGGGGGCGGGGCCTAAAGGAATGTTTTTAATCTTTAATCTTCAGGTTTGGACTTTCGGCGACCAGATTGGCTGAAAAATCGTCCGTTTTGGGTTTTTTTTTGTCACATCATGCAGCTAAATATGCCTGCAAACGGGGGCGGGTGTGTGGCCTCACCGTTGAAAGGCCGCAGGTTCACTTCCAGATACCAGCTGGAAAAATTGTGGGGGCGGGGCGAGTGCAGGGCGACGCCCCCCCAGCCGCCGCCCACAACCCAACACGGCTGAGGAGCCCTTAAAGCAGGGCGCCCAACCCCTCCAAAACGTTCCTTGGGCGCCGTGGCGACGGCAGCCCGCTGCTCGAATGTGGCGTGTATGCAAAGTAAAATTGAAAAAAAAAAATAAAAATAAAAATAGTGCCTTTTTTTTTAATCAATTTTTTTTAAACGTTTATTAAAATCCAATCAAGTCTCCTGTTCCGGTCAAACAAACTACGCCTGCGTGAGCTCAAAGCGACCAGTGGCCGCGGTATACTTAGCATGCTAGGATTAGCAGGGCAGCAAGTTAGCTGAGGACGGGTGTGTGTGTGTGTGCGTGTGTGTGTGAGACAGCTGCAGGAGGCGGACCGCTCCTCCAAGATGAGCTCGGCTCGGGTCCACGTCCTCCTTCCTCCCGCCCGCCGGCGTGGACCGGTGCTCCGGCGCCGCCGTGGGCGCTCGACGCTCCTGAAACGCGGCCTCACTTGGACTTTAACTCGCCGCCCCGCCACAAAAAAAAGAAAGAAAAAGAAGACATTTATCGGTGATTGTCGGCGGGGTTTAAGGCTCGCAGCCCGCGACTAAACCCCGCTAATCTCAGAATTCACCCTCGCCCACTCAAGCGTGACCTTTGCCCTTCCCGCTTGTCTCCGGCGCGGCGGCTCGGAGCTCATCGCATCCGACTCCCCCTCCGCCGTGGTCCCCCGCTTCAGCGCGCTCGGCGGCGGCGGCGGCGTGACACGCGGCGCCCCCGCTCCGTTAATTCAGGCTTGTAATAAGTCTCGGTGGGAGTCGGGCTCATTAGGGCCCCGGTCGCTGCGCCGCCGCCGCCGCCGCCGGCGCCTGCGATTCCTCGGCGGCGTTTGTTTGCGCCGTCTGACACGTGGCTGCCAGATTTGGGTTAATCTGCGGGCCCGCGGGGCGGCGCGGGAGGCACCTCGCCATAATGGAGGATGGCATGCTGGCCGGCGGGCTCCGTCTGGTTTATGATATTATGATGCCCCCCCACCCCCCCCCCCCATGCGGCTCCCCCGCCCCCCCTTTCCTCACTGTGACTCATTAACAAGCTCAGGACCCGGGAGGGGGCCCATCTGTGTGCCACCTGTACTAGATCAGTGCACATCACCACGTTTAATGCAGTTCATTTGCTTCCCTTATGCATATCCAGAACTGTCTGTTAACACTCCAGCGTCCCGCCAGAGCACACTAAGGACCCCCGAGGGCCCAAATGGGTCCCTTCACAATAAAAGCCATAAAAATCATGTAAACTAATATATTTTGAAAAAAATCTTTCAATCCGCTGCAGCCTTAATCAGAACTGAAACATTTTTATTCATTTTTTGAATTTTTTTTTATGCCATTTGTGTCATAATAGCAGCCTCTAGTACAACAGGAAAACCAAAAAATATATATTATGAAGTGGAATATTCGGGGTGCCATGTGCAGTATATGTCAATCCAATTTTGATGCTTTTTTTTTTTTTTTTTTTTTGAGCAGCACAGGTTTATATATTAGCTCAAATATATTTTATTCCGCTGCCAACTAGTGGCTAAATGTGTAATTTCATGAAAAATTCCATTTACAACCCGTTTTGGCTAAATTGGAGTGTGTCCAAAAAAATGTGGTTTGAATGGGCGTCGATGTGAACCCGTTTGGGCCCAAATGGACCTGGGAATTTTAGACTCTGGAGGTGCAGGGTTGTTTTTTTTTGCTCCAATCCAAACTGTTAACTTTTAAAAAATCTCAAGCACATTTGCTTTAACAGGCATAAATAGGAAAAAATTAAAAAAAAAAAAAAGCAGCCAAAAGGACCCAGTTGGTTCACAGGGTCCACAGAGGGTTGGAAGTGTGTGTGTGTGTGTGTGTGTGTGTGTGTGTATTCACTTGTCACCCTCCCGACCCCAACACACACACACACACACACGCTCTGTCTGTGCAGCAGAGATGATGGATGCGTCACTCCAGCTGCAAATGAGACATGGAATGGCCGACTTTTTCCGCGCTACATTTCTCCCGGGACCTACAAATGATCATAACAATACGCTGATTTATAAGGAGATCAATCACCTATTTCTTTAATCACACATCTCCTAGCCGCTGCAGTCACGGGGGCGGTAGGTCGCGAGCTGTCGTGCAACTTTTCCACCTTCAAATTTCCTGGTCAAAGGCGAATCGCGGCGCGTTTGATTAAAAAAAAAGTGCCAGTGTTTCGTTTCCACAATAAAGGCACGGCGCCATTATTCTGGAGGAGCCGGGGCGGGCTGGCGCCGGCGGGTTAGCATGCTAGCTTTAGCGGATAGAGTTGCTATTTCGGGTTGAATTTTCATCCGGCGCTTGAAATGTTTAAATGCAGCACATGTAATGTTCTTTACCCCGTTTGTCTAATTAATCTTAAACTACACCGCATGTTTTTTTGTTTTTTAGTCTCAGGCCGACCATATGACAATAAAGAGAGGCCAATATCGCTCGCGTTAAAACCAGATCTCACGGTGCAGAGAGCAAACGCCGCCCACCAGGTTCCTGCGAGATGAAGGAATGGATAAACAGCTCCGGTTTTTTTACCCCCCATAAAAATAAAAAAAATAAAAAAAACTGCAATCAAAGTTTCTCTCCTCCCTGATTTGCTGGTGAGCTCAGTGATGCCGGGCGGCGTGGACGGAAGAGTCCCGGCCCCCCGGCTCACCTCCGCTTCGCTTTGCATGCAAGACTCAACCCTTTTGCTCCAAGCCTGGCGGATAATAATAATAATAATAATAATAATAATAATAAACAGAAAAAATTGCGGTACCGCGTTAAAAAAGCAGCACCTTTGTGGAAAAAAGGTCAAGCATGCTGATTTTTTTCTACTTTTTGGGCTCAGTCGTGCGTAGCGAAGACATACGCAGGAAGAAATTGCAGAATCGGGACGTGTTCCCACGATGATAAAATTCAAGAGGCTAAAAATGTGCATAAGTGAGGGTCCGAAAGCAAAAGATGGCGGCAAAACTCCTGAACCGATGCTGATGGCGAGCGAACTGACCTGAGCCGCCAATACACAGAGAAACACTCAGTAC
>CAAKHG010050511.1:4460-15796 GCA_901007715.1 Dactylopterus volitans
TTTTAACTTTTTATTGTCTTTAATGTTCACGCACACACACACACACACACACCCCTCTTCATCACCGGAAAACACAAGTAGCCAGGGCCAATTTTGGCTCTGCAACCTGAACTCCGGGAGTAGCACAAACCAAACCAGCTGCAGCCCAAAGAGGTACAGCGAAGAGAGGAGGGGCGGGGAAGGAAGCTGGGTAGGACAGCACAGACAACACAAGCAAGACAAACAAAACACTGTGCTGCAGGCTGAAAAGAAAGGCAAGACAGCCAAGCTCACACAGAGAGGGTGAGCGGCTGCGTCTGTAAGGCAGCACGGCGGGCAGGTAGAGCAAAGGGTGAACGCACTCACAATTTGCTCTCACCGATTAAAGGGGGAATTCATCACTCTTCTCCTTGACAAACGAGTACAAAAAAACGGGCACGTTATCATTTCAATGCACGGTGCTCAGACGCCGTGCTCCTCATAATGTTTGTTTCTGGGATGCACAAACGCTGCTGCACAACGGGTTTTTTTTTTTTTTCTTCCCCCCCCACTGGTCAAAAAGGCTGGCGGTGTTATCAAATGTCACATGCGGTCCAACGCCAGCTGAATGGAAATGGCAAGGCGAGGAACAAGCGGCGAGTGTGGCGCTGCCGAGGAACACAGGCCGGACTTCAAACAAGAGGCCGGAGGGTTTCGAATCCCTTGTTGTTCACATTCCTCCCTGTTTTGCTCCATTTCAGGACTCTAATCTGCAGCAAACATGTCTTTTTTTAGGGCTGCGAGTGAGGAGGCGCCCCCTATCTGTTGCAAAGGGGAGCGCAGCGACAGAGGAGAAAAACAACTTTGATTGGCAGTCCAGTTCAGCGGGCGAAGACAGCGTAATAAAAGTCGCTGACACTGAGCAGCAAACAGGGAAACGGCAGACCTACGATCCGCTGACGTCACGCCTCTAAGCTGTCATTTCGCGTTTTAGTTTTTTTTCTGCATGTTTGATTAAGGAGCACTGCCAATTATTTTTTTTTTGTCCTTCGCAGCCTCCGATATGACAGGCACTTTTCTCCCAAATCCTCGGATGACGTCATCGACACCTCCAGCTCTCGCCTCCCAAGTGTTACGGCATTTCGGCGTTAATTTCTGAGTTATTTTTTTTTTCTTGCCGAATATTCAGCGTAATAACCAGGGAACGCGGCAGTAGCCCCGGCTGAGACAAAAAAAAAAAAAAAAAAAAGAAGTTGGCGTGAGCTGATACTGGTGATACAGTATGAACAGTCACTGTGATGTTCAGCTCCAGAAAAAAAAGGTCATAAAGATAAACTGCTCATATTTCGAATCAAAGCTGATGCAATTTTTTTTATATATATATTTTTTTTATTTTTTTACACAAATTTGACGCAATGCTGCGTGACTCGGGTGAAACCCGCCGCGACGTTCGGCGATGTTAAGACGAGCGCAGCCTTCCAAGTTTGCGAGCGCTTTGTCGAGTCGGGCTCCGGCCGCGGCGCGATGACGGCTCGTCCAAAACCGTTAGCCGAGTTAGCCGCTTTACTCCTGCGACTTGGTTTTCCTTTTCTTCGTTCGCTCGCTAGCTTAAATGTTGCTGTTGACGGGACACGAAGAAGAAAGTTGATAGCTTAAAGCCTGACAACATCCTGACTGAAGAGGCTGCTTTGTGCTTACACCCCCCCCCCCCCTAAAAAACAGGGACGAGCACGAGAGGAGGTCCAAGGGGGATTTAATTTTTTTTTTCTTTTGCGACATCAAATTATCCCAACGGCGAATGAATGATCCATGACCCGCGGCTACCCTTGCTAGCCGCCGCCGTCAAATAGTGTTAAAACTAACTTGGCTAGCTAACTTATCCCTCAGCCGCCTGGCGAAACGTTAGCTTTAACCTACCTGTTTCTGGACTCGCTGGCACTGGGTTCTGAGGGGGTACTCCATTTTATTCGTACAGATGATCATTTTCCAAACAGTGTGCTTATTGCATGGATGCGGCTTGTCTTTTCTTGGGTTTTTTTTTTCTGTACAGGCTGGCTAACAAAGGCGAGCACCCAGTGGCTGCAGCAGTCAGCCGCCGTGTAGCCGAGCGCTGGACCCGGAGAGGAGAAAAGCTTCCCCGAGCCGAGCTGACAGCTCCAGTAACAGCGCGACCAATCAGCGCCGAGCTGGGGGGCGTGGCCAGAGCACAGAGGGGCCGTATCCAAATGCTAATGAACATCTGCAAACAACAACGCGGAGACGCAAAAACAGAGGCCAAGTCTGTGCGGAGGAGCGCCACAGACGTGACACACGCACGCACACGCACACACACACACACGGGGCCCCGAGAACAATCTCACCTCAATCTTGTCAAACACCCCCCCAACAAAACCCTGCTCCGGGGACAGTTTCAGCGAGCAGACGTTTGCGCAAGACACTTCTTTTTTGTTGTTGTTGTTGTTGCTTTACACGCACCCGATGCTATGCTATGCTAGCTGCGCCGGGGTTTTTTTTTGTTTTTCTTTGCACACAAAAGCCACTTCAATGAGGCGCCCGTGACGCTGTGGACACACAAAAGGCTCGTCGAGCGCGTACTGAGTCATCGGGACGCGGCCGCCGGAGACGTGCGGACCCGCCGCAGCCCGCGTCCGCGCGTCTCTTGTGAAACGTGTGTGTGTGACTTCCCTCGGCAGGTCAAAGCCAGGCGTGTGTGTGTTTTTTTAATCCGGCACCATTTGAGCACAAGGTGCCTTGCAGAGGAGCAGACATGCATGGGGAAGAAGATTCTATGTCCTGGCAGTCAGACTCATGCAAGCCAGCCAGTCCACACACATTTCTATATTGCTTATAATTTATTTTTGCGGTTTAATCAAGCCACCCCTTTTCCAATTAAATGATATATCTAAAAAAAAAAAGGTGCACTTCAGTTAGGTGGTGGTGGTGGTGGTGGGTGTCCCAGAGTCAGACCTGCCTGGACATGTCCACATGTGACAGCATCTTTGCACACTTTCCAAACTGCGCCGTCCGAACCCCTGCTGAGAAAAAGCCCGATGACGTCATTTGAGTGCGTTCACGCCGCTTGCCAGACTTCACCATGGCCGAGGGGCCTAAACGGTCTCCCGGGCTCCGGCACTCGCTGCTCCTCGCGATGAGTGGACAGATTTTTCGCGAGTCAAATCAATTCAGTGATTATAAACCGAGCTATCTGGGACAAAAGTGTGTGCGCGTTTTAGAACTGCTGACATTTTGGCGCAGCAAGCTGCACCTCGGCCACAGGGGACTCGATTTGCCTGCAGAGACCCATGAGCTTGCCTCAACTCAGGTTTAGGCAGTCTGACTTACAAATACCGTTATGTGGACCCGCTCGAGGAGGATGCACAAGCACACTTTATCATACGAGACACTACGGCGCAACAAATCTGGCGTGGGCTTATGTCTCACTTTGCTGAGGCCTAAGATGAGGTCAGCTGACGTCAAGCCACAAACACCAGCCGTCTCAAACAGGAAGGCCGTGTGAACCTTACAGGAGGAGGCCGCAAGGTGTCTGCCATCTTGCTTTCGACCGCCGAGTCGCGCAAACATTCAAAACGCAAAGAAAATAGGGTCGTATCCACCGACTGCAGGCGTCACCGCCGCGCGACGTCCAGCAATGGCCGCCGCGGTCGGACTTGGGCGGGCTTTGGCGACCCCGAACTGACCCGGTTGTTGCTCTTCGCATGACTCAGCCGGTCTGCTCCTGTTCAAATGAAGGAGGCTTGTTCCTGATCAGAAACTGGCTCAAATCATGTTGTTCCATCTTGAAAACAGGAGTCGTGTGATACTTTCTGTCAGCTCCACCCCTTATTGAAGATGAACACACAGGCATACATACAGTCATCAGTCGCGGGACCTTTGGTTTTTGTTAGGTTCTACGTTAACCAGATCTGAGGAAGTGAAAATGAAAGCTACGCGGGGTGACTGAAAATGACTTAGAATTCTATACTGCCATGTCAAACTGGTAGACGCAATTTCTACCCATCCTGACATGGCTTTTGTGTTGAGAAACATTTGCACTGGTGCTGTAATGGAAACACACTGAGAATCGGTAAAAACACAGCAGCATGCCGACGCTCATCTGACGGACATTAAGGCACCGCTGCCTGCAGCCAACAATGGCACAACTGTCGCAGTTATTACATCCATCTCGCTGTGTCAGATACTTCGCGTTTTCAATGGAATTTGGAACAGAGGCTAGGGGAAAACAAATGACCCTGGACTGGTGTCCATCATTATTAGATTCATTTTCAGTTTGCACAAACATCATGTGAATCCCACTGGAGTTACAGGGAGGACCGGTTGAAACCAGACACTCGTGCGGATACGTTTAAATGAATCAAGGAAAACGCCATCCATTGTGACCAAAATAACCTGGTTTCAAGGGGGTCTCTCAGGATGGAGAAACGGCCAATAATGTGACCAAATTGCATAATGTTATTTTGTGTCCTGGGTGAATTTATGTGGAGGCAGAGGAGTTGATGAAACGGGCGGCAACACTGACCTGATTCAGATGCAAGTGTTTCAATGGTCGCACAAATCCAGACATGTTTGCGGCAGCTGTAAGTGCCATTTCATTTCAGCATTTCTGAGTCACAAACCTATACAGATATTTTTTCCCTCACATTAGGTTGTATGTCAGTGAAAAGTAACCATTTCCTTCATTTAGCTGATCTGGTTTAACAGCTGTCAGGTGAAGCCCTGAATTAGAAACCAAAGCTATTATGGCGTCTTCTCTCTCTTTTTTTTTTTTTTTTGCTTTTCAGGCCTTTTTTAATATGAGACATTTGATTTGGATTGACCCGAATAAAAGCACCGACAACAGCTGTGTGCCCGGACAAGTTTCTAATTCAAGTGATTCATCTATTCAGCAGTAATGGGCTGGACTTTCCCAAAAGGAAGTTTGACTGCAGTCTTCTCTTTTTATTTCTCATGCAGCAGCAGGGTGACATCAGATTTGACACACACATATACACACACACACACACAACATCCTTCATCAAACTTCCTGGTATGTCAAACGCACCCCAGGGGCAACAAGGAAAAGCACCTCAAAGATGTCATAGCTAAAAGCTGGATAACGAGTCTATTAGCCTGTTGCGCAAGTCAACTGTGCAGATTACTGTCTGATTTGAAGACAAGTGGCTGCTGAATTATTCTACCAGCCTCCGTCAGAGGATCTGGACTGACATCGTTCCGGGTGCGACTCCCAACACTGTTCAGAGGCTGAGCAGCAGAACTTGGCTTGCACATATCATTTCCTGTTTCAGAACCCCCCCCCTCAAAGTGAAGAGGAAAAAAAACAAGAAATATTCATCTAACCTTGAGCTTTTCCTAAATTACAACTTCTTCCTGGCAGCTCTGCAGGAATCATATACAAACAACTTAGAAACTGTTATTCTGTAGCCGACGAGCAGTCTTAAAGGATCAATCAAAAAAAAAAAAAAAAAACAGAACTTGAGTTTGATTGCAGGTCTTTAGCGTTGATCTTCTGCGCGGGGAAGATGATCCACAAACTGGACGCACGGAGCAGACGACGCATATTTCGCGCGGTCAGATCAGACTCCGCGCGAAGAGCGCAAACGGGACTCGGCTCAGGACGACATCGCGAGCTGGTGCGACAAACCAAAAAAAACAAAACAAACCTCGTGGTCGCTCAGGATGTCGTACATGAACAACCACCCACCACGGTGCACGTCTGTGGCTGCTCTTGACATCCTGACGTCAGGTGAACAACACTGAACCCAGGACCCGTGTCCTGCGGTCTGGTCGAAGCGGCCTCCGTTTGCACCAGATGTGTTTTCAAAAACTTTTTGATCTAAAAAATAAATAAATAAATAAATAAATAAGAGGGAGGTTATTTAAATTGAGAAACCCACATTCCTCATGGCCGGTATAACTCAGGTCTGATGATGCCTGCGTGCCCTGGTGAGATCAGACTTCTCTGGAGAGACACGGCAGACGGGTAAGGAAAGCTACCGCGACACCATGGCCGCCACAAACAAAAGATATGATTATTATCATAACGTTGCTGCGCACCCTTTGACTTGTCATGTCTAACCTAAGTTATACGGTTCTTTTCAATTCTCAGACCCTCAGAAGCCTGTGAATAAAGTCATGCATGCAAAGAGAGAAGAGGATGCCTGCCTGCATGCACGGAAACAATAATTTGAGTGTCAAAACGTAAACTTGTTAACAGACTCTGCATGTTTATTTTGTGTTTGCTTCTTGAGGGGGAAGCGTTCGATGCACATCACCCCTGGAATAAAAAAAAGGCGGCGGGGAATGAAAGGATTTGAAGTCTAACGTCAACCTGAAAATGAATCGGCATTCATTCTAACACTTGAGTGAAAATGAAAACCCACAGAGAAACCCCGAGGCTCTCAGGCGGAATAATGTTGAGGTCAAGCGTTTTCAAGGGGATGTCAGTAATCAACTGAAGCAAAGCGGCGTTTGTTCCACGCAGAAGTGCAGCGTGCGCTCGGCTCCCGGAGCGGTTGTTTACAATTCGACAGGAGCGTGATGCCGGCACGTGAAAAGTCTGTCCTTCCACTTGTAAAAAAAAAAAAAAAAAAAAAAGGGCACAGAAATAATTCTCGACATCTGAATTTATGCGTGCGTTATTAACCGTGACGCGCCGAGTATGAAACCGCGTCGTGGCGTTTGCACGAGCGGCGGCGGCGGCGGCGAGCGCTGCGCTCCTGTTTGGCTTCACTGCACACCGAGAGCTCTGTCCAGAAAGTTCGCAAAATTCTTCGGCTGCCCGGGCAAGAAAGGCTGAAGGAGGGAGAGATCCATGGTCCGCAGGGTTTCTGTGAGGGTGCTGAAAGATTGAGCAGACGTACAACGTTTGCATATTGTTTCGCACTCATTACAGATTTTTATATATATACATATATACACACACACGCCGGTCGGCCATTACATTAAAATATAATGTAACAGCACTGCAATAAAATTCTCCCTTCAGGAGGCGTTTTATGTTGAATTTTTGTTGAATCTAAATGACTGTTATTGGGACTATAATTTGTGATGCTGTTGCACTACACTGGGTTACACTCTGTCTTTAGTAGTTTGGTCATTAGGGTGTCTGAAATACGAGGGTCATCTCTCTGTAGATTTTAATAAAAATTCAACTTAAACCCCTCCTGAGAGTTTATTGCACAGCTGTTGCGTTATGTTCTACAGTCAACACGCAGTGGTTTTAAGGTTATGGCAGATTGGCGTGTATAAATACTGCATATAAAACTGTACACCCACAACCACTTTATTAGGTACACCCGTTCCACTGCTCGTTTGTGTAAATATCTGATCAGTTGATGGCGTGGCATCAACGCGATGCATGCAGGCATGCAGGCGGGGTCAAAGACTGTCCGCTGGAATTCCGACTGAGCATCAGAATGGGGAGGAAAGGTGGTTTAAGTGACTTTGAACGCGTCATGGCTGTTGGTGCCAGACGGGCTGGTTTGAGTATGTCAGCAACTGCTGATCTATTTGGGGTTTACACGCAACCATCTCTTGGGTTTGTAAAGGAGGGTCAAAAAAAAAAAAAAAAAAAGAGAAGATATCTAGTGGGCAGCAGTTCTCAGGGAGAAAATGCCTTGTTGATGCTAGCGGTCAGAGGAGAATGACCAGGCTGGTTCGAGCTGACAGAAAGGCAACGCACAACACATCTAATATCGTCATCATATTTTTCTCATGCTACTCATGCGCATTAGGGTGAGAAATTATTGGGGCCGCCTCGCAGTATGACCCAGTGCAGTTCAGCAGCATCACTAATCACAATCAAAACAATCATTGAAAACATGTCAACACCTCTCTCCAACACACTCATTAAATATTCAACATAAAACTGAAGGGAGCATCTATTGCAAGGCTGTGGCATTACATTCTAAGGTGAACATACGCTGGTTCCAATGGCTGATTGGTGTATTTACAGGATATATAGATAGAATAGATATAGAGACAGACAGACAGACAGAGTACTGTATACCCACAGTACATAATGCAGGGGCACATACCTGCAAGTGCAGTACAGCAAGTGTGCGTCCCTATGCAGCTGCCTGGCCAGCTCCAGCTGGTGGTTGTTCATCAGCTTATCATTGACGACCACCAGCAGAGGTTTGCCCGCACCGAGCGCCTCCAAGCAACTCCCTGCCCCTGAGAGAGAAGAAAATTCCGAGTCCTAACAAAAATGAAAAAGAAGCAGCCGACTGGCAGCTTTGTGGTTTCCCGCTGATTTACTGACTCTCCAAACAGTAGAAAAATCACTGTACATTTGTTGCAGATTATTGCCAGACGCCTTGTAATTGATGTTTTTTATTTTAAAAAAAATGTTTGGTTACATTTAGGGCTGGTATTCAAGATGGATACGAAACAATGGTGATAAAATAAAATAAAATAATAAATGAATGAATAAAAAAATGATAATATGACACCATAGCCACAGAGGAGTCTCTCCTTGAGAGAGCTCTTGAAGGGTCGCAGTTCTAAGGGAAACTCAACAGCGGCTGGTTGCTCTCAAAGGGAATTCCTCAGACCGTCTAGTCGGACAACAACTTCTGATATTCCTCTTAAGGTGTCAACTGTGCTTCTGCTGAGACAGAAAAACCAGCAAACAGAAGCAAAAGCAGCCAACAAGAAGACCCACTAAACTCCAGTTCAGTTTGTGGATGTCGACCGTCCACGAATGCCACATGTGCACTTCACTATATCACTTAACATCTGCTTAAATATATATATTTTTTACTCTTCCACATGCCCGCAAGACCCGAAAACTACCTGTTCTAGCCAACAAAGATAATTTCAAATTGAGGGCATAAACTAGTCGACTTATGGAACATCGGTTGAGCGTGGTGGAGCAACGCGTCTTCAGTCTTGCGTAGCGACTATTTACACCTGCACGTGCGTAAAGAGGACAGGGGGGTTTTCCGCCTTTTTACTTACCGGCGTGACTAATGACGAGGTCGGCCTGCTCAATGTCCCCCGCGATGGAGTCTTTGAACCGAAAAGCCTCCAGGCTGACGTGTGGACAACTCTCGGAGTCCGGAAGAAGAGCTCCTCGTCCAACCTGGAGAACCAAGCGCTCGTATCCACGGCCCTTCAAAGCCTGGCAGGAGAGGACGAATCAAGCATGGGAAATATTCTCGCCACCTGCTGCGTCAATTCGTGCCAGTTTCACGAAACTCAGCCTGATTTGTTTTCGCTTGGTCGTGTTTATTTGTCGTGACTGATCGACCGATGTCGCTCCGAGCTGAACTAGTTACAAGGGAATCGACACGATATGCAAATTATACAGTCGTGCAATATAATGGGAGCTGGTACAAGATGTGTCTGTTAAACTGGAATTCTGGAACATTAGAACTGCTAACTTTTTTTTTTATTTCAAAGAGATCCCCAAAGTACTGCTGCCCAAATTTCAGCTCATTTCATTTTTCCACATGTGAAAAGCCCCCCCACCCCCACACTTATGTGTGCTACCTTAAAGGAACACTACAGTCCACTTCCAGCGACCCAGGAGGAAGAGCAGGTCATCCACTAATCTCTGGGTTAGCCACTCCCCCCCGTCCATATGTTGAAGTATGCTTAAGCCAGACTCTAAACCCCGAGTTGCTCCAAATGGGCAGGACAGCTGTCCCACATGGCAACTGGTGAATGGGAGGCAGAAATTCTAAGCAGCCTTCAGCACCAGTGAGGTGGAAAATACAATATGGATTCACTCCACTTATCACTTTCCCAAACCAAATAAAACGTTGAAAGGTTTGGCTGTTTAAATGTAACATGCAGGATGGTTCACGGATAAAGTGATAGAGCGCGTCATCGCCTGTGTTACACTGTCTCGGTGACGCGGTGCAATGACAAAATATCCGTCAAATGCGGCTGTGAAAGTGGTGGATTAATTTGGTAATTCATCCAACACGACGACACGTTAGCTCAAAGCTTCGTCACAGATATGTAGTCGGGGTATATATATTACAACTACAGTAGCAGTGTAGAATTAGGAAATGCATTTAATATGATTAATGTAGGTTACAATTGCGGCCCCTTTTGAGAACCGGCTCGCATGGCAAATATAACTGTGAAAGTAGTTTAAATCCAAAATTTGTGGATTTAAACTCAAACGGCTCAAACAGTTTGTTTAACCATAAAAATACTCTGTATAATAGTAATTATGCACTTAAGTTGCGTCCCATAACATGGCCGCAACCCTGTTACCAAAACTGTTTTAGCCCGATGAGCAAACACTTAAGTGCATGACTCAGCAGAAATTACATCGTTACATCACTTGCTAAGACCATGGGTAGACCAAAGGTAAGTCCTTTATTCTATTTTTCAGATGCTTTCAATATTTTTAGCCATAATTGAGTGCTTCACTCAAGACGCAACCCTGTTGTCATTTCCAAAATAAGGAGAAATAATTTCAAAGTTTTTCTTCTATTTCTAAATAACCGTCATTCACCAACTAACAGAGCAACTACCGAGTCTTTACATTTGCACATTAATAAACATAATGTTGCCTTCAAATGAGTAGAATCCTCTATGATTAAGTATGCTAAGAGCATTTGCACAATAAAGTAACCACGCTGTCAAAACCAAAGTAATGATAAACTCTTCCTCTTATTTTTCCGTTCAAATTTTTAAATAACCTTTAAACTTAATCTAATAAAGCTTTTTCATTAAAAAAACAAAACAAAACAAAACCAAATGGGCATGTTTTGATGTTGCTAATGCTAACCTTTTATGCTTTGATAGGTCCATCTTCATGGCAACCACGGTTTAATAGTCTGTGTAATGTCATAAATTGTGATGCCATACAGTGGAGACATCAGGGCAAATGTTTTGTGTGTGTATGTGTGTGTGTGTGTGTGTTTTTTTAGTGAAAATATCCAGCTTTCTTAAGCTTTAGTGCCGGGGAGCTCGCAGCTGTGTGACAAAGGACAAAAAGAAAACCCCAAGCCGGCAAGAGCGCAGTCTTTCTGAGGAACCTCAGATTATGAGAGACATTAATTGAGGAACGTAACAATAATGAACTCTAATTAAGTCTTGTGCCGCCGCCGTTGTAAACAACACTTAAATGCCGACACTTTGAAGCAGCACACAAGGAAGGATTAGGAGAAGCCAATGTCATTGTTATGATGTTATGAGTTTTGTTTGTAGTAAGCATGAATGCATTCCATCTGACGATTTCTTTTTAACACACAGGCAGACAGGCGGACAGACAGACAGACAGACAGACAGACAGACAGACAGACAGACAGACAGACAGACAGACAGACGGAGAGACAGAGAGACAGAGAGACAGAGAGACAGACAGATGTTCCGGCTAAATCTAATAATTTAGGTCT
>CAAKHG010050516.1:0-15642 GCA_901007715.1 Dactylopterus volitans
ACACACACACAAACAAGCACACACACACACACACACACACAAATACATACATGCATGGTGTGGCCAGGAAATATGTTGAATTTACCCTGGAGGAGTTGGAACGAGCTGTTTTAAAGAAAGAGAGAAAAAAAAAAAAAAAGGATGTCTGGAACACTGCGCTTGTTGCTCGCTGACCTTGACCCACGAGAAAATGGATAGCTGGAAAGTGAGCATGCTGGGTCTGTCGAGGTAAAGTTCAGCGTGCATGCAGTCAACTGTTGCACCGGAGTGGAGAACAGAGTCAAGGAGGTGCAGGGCCGCCTGCTCACTAGGGAGAATCTTAATATGGAAGGCACAGGTTTGGCATTTCGGGAAATGTAATTATTCATACCTCTTGCGGAGCTGGAGAAGGACCGGATGTCTTATTCGCACTGGGAAAAAAAAAAAAAAAACCACTGCTTTTTTAGGTTTGCAAATGACTAAAAGCACTTGCATTGTGGGTAAATAAAGACAAAAGGGGCCGGGCATTGGTGAGTCAAATAATTGAAAGTGCAAACTGGTGATTTCCTGACGCTGCGGATTCACAATACAAGCATTTAAAAAAAAAACATGTCGAGAACGGGGCTTCCGAATGAAAACCTGCCGCTGTTACGACCTCCCAGACGGTTCATGACTCCCCTTTTAACGGCGGCGCGCTGCCTCGCCGGTTCGTGCACTCGCGCGGCAATCAGATCACAGCTGCTCGCAGGATGACGGGAAAAAGGTCAGTCACCGCGGCCTGACTTCTGCTGCCACCTCCAGTCACGGTGCAGCCGGATCAGCGGGGGCCTGACACGGATGGCAACTTTGAGAGCCGATCAAAAAGAAATCTAAAACCGCCAACAAGAAACGGAATTCCTCCGACTCTAAAAAACAGTTTTTTTTTGGTTTTTTTTCCCCCTTTTTCATTAAACCACAAACTCCTTATAAAGATGTGAAAGAAATACTGTTTTTTTAATGTTAATGAGGAAGCAGAAACACGGCTGGACTGTGCAGGTGCTCCGGCTTCCACCGAGTACCGTCGTAAGAGCGTTAATTAGAGTTATAAAATAAAATTTTACACTTGAACTGCTGCTCAACGGTGTGCCATTTAGGTGCACCGGGGACCGGAAAACTTCTTTTTTTTTGGCTTTTAAACTTCAGCGCGGTGGCCTTTATGTCTGTATTCCTCAGTGTGACTTCACCTCTGAGGACCATATGGAGTCTTGTTCTGCAGCCACAAATTTTTTTTTTCTTTTCTTTTCTTTTTTTTTTTTTTAAATATCAACCCAGAATCTCGGTGGTGAAACATTGTGCCAGAAGCTCCATTTCATGTATTACAGGCGGCCCTTCGGGGAATACTCCTGCGTGATTAATTTCCATTTCAAAGTTAAAAAGCTCATGGAACGATGTCAGGGAGCCGCGGTTTGAAGTGGTGCGCGCACAAATGGGAGCTGCATAAAAAAAAAAATAAAAAAATAAAATAAATAAAAACACGCAGAGGGGAACACAACAATAATATGCACTTGGAGAAACTTGAAGAGCAGTGTGGGCACCGAGTGCGCAAACACACGCACACACACACACACAGACACACACACGCACGCACATTCACACGCACGCACACACACGCGCCTCGTCTGCATAAATACTACTTTGAAAGTAGCTCAGGGTCACAGTTTTGATCTCTTGCCTTGTTACCTCATTTGACTATCATATGCAAGCAGAGTTTCTCTTCTTTATTATACCACCTATCCAATGATGCCACCTGCCTCCCAACACCACCACCCCCACCCCAACCAACCCCCTTATAAATCCTGCAGGCTCTAATTGGCCCGGTGTCCTTCGCAACACAGAGTGGCGGCGAGAGCCGGCCTGAGCGCGCTAGCAGGCTAATAGAGACGTCTCCAAATGCCAGGTCGCCGACTGGGCCGCTAACTCTCCTCCCAGCCTTGTCATGCTGCTTACTGTTAACCTTTTCATTAGACAACATTTGTCGACAACAGGGATTTTCGCGGTCATGCGTGCGGTCTGTCAAACAGCGGGGCAGGACACCAAAGAGTGGAGGAGGCGTGTTTGAGGCGCGCCGGCGAAGGGAGACGCTAAATTGCGGGGATGTCGCGGTTATCAGTGCTGTGCGCGTGCTGCGTATCCACGCTGAGTATTAAAGAAATAAAGTTTAAAGGATAATAAGATGTTTTGCTCGTCTAGTCTTCTTCTGCTTATCTGGGTCCGGGTCGCGGGGGCAGCAGTGGCCTGCCGTCCGATCGACATTGCGCCAGACCCATGTGGTTCCTCCTGCAGGTGGCGGGCCTGCTGGAGGACGGGACCATGTCTCTGCCTCAGGCTTGACCTGACCTGACCTGACCGCATGGGCGAAGGCCCGGCCACCGGGCGCTCGCCGACAGGGCCCCTCCCCAGGCCTGGCTCCAGGGTGGGGCCCCGGTAACCCTCCGGGCAGGAAACACTGGTCTTTTGGTGTTTTTCTTCCCATATGCATCTTTATGGACCATTCTTTGTCCAACCCTTCACCCAAGACCAGTACCAGGTGCTGTTGCCCCCGACAACATAGCTCCTGGCGTCATCAGGACACTGAAACCTCTCCACCACCATAAGGTGATGGTCCACAGATAGGAATAAGATGTTTTTAAATAATTTAATTGGGAAACTGTCCCATAAAATATTGCTTTTTTTGCTGCTTCGACTGTTATTAACAGTGTCTGATGACACGATGAGAACGAGGTATTACTATCTGCAGCAGTGACTCTCAGCTGGCGGGCAGTGCCGTCTGTTCACTCTCCTTAACAGTAGGTGGCGATACTGACGACCGCCATTTCACAGCATAGAAGAAGATGGTCCACTGAGTTTGTTTTCATATGCTAATTGAGCGATGAAACGCCAGCCCGACAGCAACTACATGAGATATGGACTTTCTTACATTGAGTATGAAGTTGGACTTTTTATTTAATGTTGAGTTTGTTAAAAATTGCTGAAGTTACTGAAGTGTTATGAATGCTGTAACAGCATCACGATCAATGGCTTATTAAGTGCTACCGATTGAATATTATTAATAGAGGGCTGTTCAGTATGTATCCACTTATGCAGTAGCTACACTTACATTAATATTCCTCACACCTTGTGTCGCTAAGATGCACTTTTTGGTTTTCATTAAAAATGCAGTTAATTGAGTGTAAAAGGGAATATATCTCCCCACGAGCTTTGCCGCCTGTTGGTTCTTTTTAGGTTTATCATTAAACTTTTCATAAAAAAAAATAAAAAAAAATCTGAGAAGAGTTTTTCTCGATTAGGGTCGCGTCTTGTTATTAAGGGGTGACGGCGGCTCCTGAAGCCAGAGCGCTTGGGAACCACTGATCTGGATAATAAACAAAAATTAAATTGTGGTTTGTGTTTGCAGATTTCCGAGCTCGGGCGAGAAAATGAGGCGTCGCACCACGCAGTGTTTTCATTGGCAGTGGAGACACTGCCGCTGAATCCGGTTGTGCTGATGAAAGCTGCACTGCGGCGTGCTGGCAGAGCCGGTTTCGACCGGAGGCGCCACTGCCAATCAAACACAACAAGTCCTGCTGTGGACGCAGTGAAGGAAGGCTGAACTTATTAGCTAACGTGTCAACCTGGGATCAGCCCACATAATTCCACCATGTTGTCAGACAACCTGGGCCCAACAAGCACTTTTACTGAGCCTATTTTGACACGCGGACAATTGCCCGGTTAGATTGTGTATGTCGCCATTTTGTGGTTGACAGTTAACAACGCACCTGCTCAACACTGAAAATGCTGGAAAATATATTTTTTTTTTTGCTACAATAAATCAGTTTGAGCATGAAAAATGTGAAAGTAGGGCTCAGGTTGAAAAAAAAAAACCCACAACTATCATTTAAGGGCTCACTTTAGCTAAATTACAACCTAATTTCTAACTTGTATTACAGATGCTTTGGGAGGTTCATCTAGTGAATATTGATTTGTGATGCTTAAAAAGAGTGAAAATTGTGTTGAAGAATTCCACCGCAACATGGAACCTCACAAAAAACCACTTGCTTCCCCTGAATGATCCACAGAGGTGCCTGGAAACAGTTGGATCTGCTGCAATGGTGCAAGAAGGTCTCCATGAATGAACCTGTGGCCATCCAAGCCATGGCATTGTGTCCAAAAAAAAATAAAATATATATATATATATATTTCAGACCATTTTCAGTGCTTGTGGGCACCACAAACAAAATTCCATTCACCTCCCTCGCTGAAAAGGGAAGCAGAAATCTCTGAGATGGGCTATTTCAAAAGGAGGGCTTGCTAATACTAGTGGTAACCATCTTATTCGCGATTTTCAATTCGACACACCTCCCCTCCTTCGCCTTATTTGCCGAACGCCCCGGTGATGTCAGCGGCGCCAAAGAGCCACTCTTAAGGCTCTCGAGTTTCCTCTTCACGGCTAAAACCTAATGACAGATTATTTGTTGCTCACACTTTTTTGCACACGTGGGAGGCAGACATGGCTGCACAGATACATTTCCACTTACTGTATGCTGATTTCGAGGCGACACCTCTCCCCCTTTTGGATTGCCGTCAAGATGTTTCTCCTGTATATTTGATTCTTTTGTGAGGGTTCCTAATCCTCTTTTCTTTGGTAAGTCTCTCGGCTTCACGCCCACGGCATCTGATAAGCTGATCACAATCAAACTGTCTATGCGGATTAAGGTGAAATATAACAAATTAATTGTAAAGGTCGAATGTTTGTCATGGTACCAGATGATCACAATTCATCTTGGAGGTAGGCGGGGAGTAAATATGACATGTACAGTGTTTAACAAATTCATTAGACCATCACCTAATGTAAGGTTTACGCCAGAGTTGGCCTAAATTAACAGCATTGGTAATTAGGAAAATCATTTTTTATGTTCCTCGAATGGTTAATCCACCAGTACATGGAAGCACATTAACCAAAATCACATTTTTTAATGCTAAAATATGATTATTTTTGTTATCCATGAATTTTCAAATTGACTGTTTTACAAAAAGAAAAAAAAACAAAAAACAGAGAAAAAAAACAGTGAAGCATATTATTCATTCTTGATTAAGATGTTAAATTATAGTTATTTACTCTGTGTTTACGTGGTTGAATGTTATGCTTGATTAATCTCCGAGTTCGCAGAGAAGCCCAGTCAGGCGGCTCAAATTTGGGTATAAAAGGGTGAATTCAGTTTGAAATTGCTCATTCCTGTTCAAAACTTCTGGAGCTCAGTGAAGATGAAAACAGGTATTTATATAAACCCTAAATTTGTTCAAAAATGTATATCCCAAATTTCACGTCAAGTCATCCTATAATTGCCAGAAGATTTCCCTGCAGGTGGCGCGAAAGTAAAGTCAGAGTCAGGCTTTGAATATTTGTTGAGATATTTATATCCGGACCAAAGTGATGGACAGGTGACGCGCTGACCTACTTTTGTAAAACTAGTCTGCCACATGGTCCACGTTCAAGCACCGACGCAATCGGCCACAGTTTGAATCACCTGCAGTTTGAACACCAGGAGCCACCCTGCTCCCAAAAAAAAAAAAAAGGGTCAACGTGTCACTCAACCAAGAGCTACAGGCAAAGCTGTAATTACATCATGACAGTTTGGCAGCTCCGGATCAACATTTCTAATTGTTTTCCCAAACTCCAACTCCAACAGCCACAATCATAATCACAGCCTCTGTTTTGTCGGAGGTGTAATTATCCACTCGCTGACTTCAGTCGCTGACACAGACACCTGAGGAGGAGCATTACTTGCATCTTGGTTTCCATGTGACGTTGAAAAGGCAGCTTCCAACCGGCCAATTAGATCACTGGAGAACGGTCAGCCAGCTGCAGATGATGTGTGTGCGCGCGCGCATGTTCCCAGCTGCTCTGCCGCCGCTTTAAAATTCAACGCAAACTAATCGCCAACTTACGCGCTGGTCACTGATGAAAGAATTCATGAGCATTTATATGGCACAAGATAAATGAATGCATATCTGCATTATTAAGCAGCCGCTTTAAACATTCATGAACACCATATAAATGATAGCCTGGCAGTGAAAGCTTCGCTTTTATTGTTCAGCGTGTTGATATGCGGCCGCGCGGCGGCGGTTTAGAAGAGGTGTTTATCAGTCCGGCCCCAGAATCCTTTGCTGTCTTTCATGAGTCATTACCTCTGTAATATTAAGTACTTTAAGAATTAGTTACCTATTTACCGACTTACGCCGGGCTTTGTTGTTGGTTATTTTTTTTAGTTTTTTTTTAGGTTTAACTCCCACTTTTTCCTCTCAGTTTAAAGTGAAACTTTTTACGTGGATGTCCAGCCGCGACGGCAGCGCCCACATGTACCAGGATGCAGTGCGCCAGCATCTGAAGCTACGCCCCTGAGTTGGTCTAAATGGCGTCCAGGTCATGGACGGACGGGGGTGGCGACTGGAAAACTGAAATAGCCTGTAGCTCTTCCGTTACACCGATGATGTCACTGGTGTTCGAAGAGCAACAGAAACACTTGATTGGACAAACTTTACCACCAATTGGACAAAAACATGAAAAGTGGCGAAGTTTCCCTTTAACCACATTGGAGGGAACCGCGGCGCCCTTCGGTAGCACTGTGACTTCATTCCCAAACAAAACAGGCGTCTGAAGGTCTTACTTGATGTCGCTTTCTTGGACCCGCTCCTCATCCAGATCCTCGATGAACTTCTCCCCTTTCATCCAGTAGATGAGCGGGCTCACGTCTCCGCTGTAGCCGAAGAACGCTCTGCAGGTCAGGTTGACGGGGCTTCCTGTGTGGTGACACGGGGGAAGAAAAAAAAAAAAAGGAAGTGATTTTGGGAGCGGACTGGGACCACCGGGCGGGAACGGCGCAGGACGCGGTGGAGGCCCGACGCGGAACGCGGCTCGTAAGGACACTTCAGCACCGTTTCTGACGGGAAAAAAATGGTGACTTCAAAAAAAAAAGCTCTTGCCAGAGACACACACGATATTTAAAAAAAAAAGAGCCCTTTTTGTGTATCTGCCCTTATCCGATACAACCACATGCCGCCACTGAACGCTTAAGATTTCGCCGCACTTCCCGTTATCCATCCCGCTCTCCCCCCGCCGCCGCCGCTTCAAACATCACCCTTCAAAACTCCCATCAACTCCAACGCCCTCATCTAGCGTTCCATCTTCAGCCGTTCCGGACCCTTCAGTCAGATTCCCGCGCGGCCTCGAGAACTTTTAAAGCGGTCTTTGCCGGCAACTTCAACGCGGCGGCGCCTTCCTGAAAAGCTCCTCAGCGCTCCTCAGCGGCACTTCCGCGCCGGTCCATACTTCTCACATTTCAATCGCCGCGGCCATCACAGGAAGTACTCGGGAGAACCAAAGTGCCGTTGCGGCTTTTGAGGGCGGCAATTTGCGCTATTAATGAATTAAAGCCCCATGTAACGCACTTGTTCCTCCCGTTCCATACGCTGTAAACGGCGGTTCATCATACACATTATCGACTGAATCACGCCCTTGTGGGGATGGCGCTCTGCTGCTCGGCTTTGTGGCTGCGGCGAGCTACTTTGTGATGAAGTCAAACTTTAATTCCAAAGGCCACACAGATGCCGTTGGTGTTTATGCTGAGAGAATTAAGGGGCGTTAATGTGTTCCAAGCAGAGGTCAAAGCTGCAGCGCTTTGGCTTGATTGCAACCTGACTTAATTATGGTGGCTACTTTATTCTTTTTTTTTCTTCTTTTTTTCTTCTTTGTGCAACGCTGTTAAAAGAGCCGGAGAACATTGCCAGCGAGATTACATGATCAAACGGAGAATGCAGGGCCACTGTTCAGCAACCATGACAACCGCTTTTTAGGACTCGCGAGTGCAAGCAAGTAGCCAAGCAGAGGTTAGACGCCCTAATTCAGAACTGAAGAAGCTGACTCTTTAGGACCTCTTAAAAAACAAAAATACGAACAAAAGAAAACTGGCAGGGCTGAACCCCACGGCCTCGTGTGTTGCCATAGTAACACACATCCACATGACCGCTTTAACAAAAGCGTGACAACAAAAAAAAACCCCAAAAAAGCCCCTCGGGCCAACCGTGCTCCAACGTCATTCATCACGCACCAACGTTGAACGTTATTAACTGTTCTCCGATAAGGACGCATCGTCTTTTAGGTAGTTTTGTCTAGAAATAGCTTAAAAATTGCCAAAAAAAAAAAGGTGCCGGATGTGGTGTTTATTTGGATCAGTGTCCCTAGAATTAAAGTAAACATACAGAGTGGGTACACAAACATAAAATAAATAAATCTAAGCTAATATAAAAATGGAAAAATAGAAAATATTTCTTACTTTGGCCACTTTTGAAGCACATAAACAAGCCCTAAACTGCTTTCCCACATCTGAAATGTGGGTTTCATGTCTTTTTTTTTTTTCTAGAACCAACAACCTTGTTTGTCGAGCAGATATCACCTTGCTGCACTGACAAATTATTTCACTAAAATTCCATATTTCTCTCAGCAACATTCCGTTCATGCAATATTCATTCTTTTTTTTTCCCCTGGCTCTGTTTTCTTTTTTTTTTTCCGCGTCCTGCTTCTACGTCTCACATCACAAACAGTAATTTGATGCTCTATTTACGGCATTAAAACTTGAAAAACATTCCCGTTAGCCCCTGCAAGAAAAAAAAAAAAAATGCACGCGCGCTAAATATTTCAAGTCGTCGGAAGACGTCGCCGCACGGGACCGTCTGGGAGGCGTTTGGGAGGAAATGAAACCATTTAAGGTCGTCGCCTCCTCTGGCGTCCTGACGCACGGGATCGGCTCCCGGGCACCACGAGGACGGAGGCGGTGAGAAAGTTCCTCTCTCATTCCGCACCACCCTCCCTCGCCCCCCCAGACCCACGTGACCGGAGACAGATAAACTCCACTTTAAACCCATTTTTTCCTCTCTGTGCCTCAGATTAGAGACCCTCTCGATTTCTGTCACGCTTATCACACGCACGTGCTGCAGCTGGTGGCGCGTCCATGAGTGTGCAGCCTGTGGTTGGGAAGAAGAAGAAGAAGAAGAAGAAGAAGAAGAAGAAGAAGAAGAAGAAGAAGAAGAAGAAGCCTGGGAATGACTATGATCCATTGAAAAAAATAATAAAATTAAATTAAAAAAAAAAAAAAAAACTGCAGATGATGAAGGAGGTTTCGCCAGTTCTGCATCCAGGAAAAGGGGGGAAAACAAAAAAAAAAGAAAGGTGATTCAGCATCTCTTCATTAGCAGCCCTTGTTCACTGGCCCTGTGGCGAGGACTCACAAGGCTGTGAGATGGGAGATAACTGTGGCGTATAATTGGGTGCTTGCTAGTTCAAAGATAATAGGGGTTTTATTTTACTGAGGCCTGCTCTAATTTGGCCCTCTAGTGCAGTCTAGCGCGGTGAGACGATCGCTAAAGTGTTAACAGGGAAAATCTGGTTTGGGGATTGGGGGGAAAAAAAAAAAAAGGACCCTGGAGTTGGAGGACAGTTTAGTATTTTGTCTCGCAGCTCAACAAAAAAATATTGTCCATGGCTGACAGATAAGGCTTGCGTGTGTGCGTGTGTGTGTGAGGAAAGAGAGGGGGACCACACACGATTTCCAAAAAAAAAAAAAAAAAAAAAATATATATATATATATATATATATACTTGCACGTTGTTGTGCTTCCCTCATCCACCAGGGGTCTCTGTGGTGTTACTAAGCAGTGTGCAGGAGGAGGAACAAACAAACCCCCCCCCCCCAAAAAAAAAAATAATAAAAAAAACAAGAAAAAAGGAATAACACACACCATTTCTGACAGGTGCAGACAACAGTAAAAGCAAACACGGATCCTTTTGTGTGCCACCTTTGATGTCAAGAAGCTTCACCCAGGGATCCGAACAGCATGTTGTGTTGTTGCATTGACAGCTCCACTGCTGTGCCATCAGCAGCCGCGGTGCCACTCCGCCAGATCCGGGGGCGGGGGCGGGGTGGAGCTGGAGGCGGGGTAGGGGGAGGGGGGCGGCTCCGCGCACACACGCACAGCTGCATGTTACTCCCTTAATGACTGCGCGTTAATGCGTGCAAAAAAAAAAAAAAAAAAATGCACAGACAGGACGCGTGCAACCAGGCGAGGGGAGGAGGGCAAGGGGGAAGGGGCGGGGGGTGGGCGGTTTAAGCACACCGATCCAATCCTAACCTCTGGTATTGGTCGAGGGGGGGAGTTGTGGGGGCTACGGTGGTAAAGTGAGTCCTAATGCGATTGTCTGCTCCCTCGCGTCTCGCTGCGCCGCCGCCGCCGCAGCGTCTCTCCCGGTCGCAAAGCGGCTGCAAAGCTCCTTTCTCGGCGGAGGCGACGAAACGGCGGACAAAGAGGGGGAGGCAGGCGGCCGTCCGTTCCCGCGCGCGCTTGTGTGCGTGCGTGTGTCCGTTGTGTGCGAGTGTGAGCGTGTCCGCGGTGTGCTGAGAGAGGAAACACTGCACATGTCAGCGTGGATGCGAGCGTGTGTGTGTGCGCGCGTGTGCTGCGCATCACATATATCACGCCTGAGCACATCCGCATGATCGGTCCGCGCGCCGCGCCGCCGCCGTCCACGTCCAGGCTGACCTACCGGCGCTTCCCATTCAGACGCAAACAATCCAACTCTTGAGCGGGAAAAGCCTCTTTCTTTCTCTCTTTTTCTTTTTAACAGCCTTGAATAAATTAAGCCCTGCAGCTAGCAGGACTAATATTTCAGAGAGGGAGAGACTTTTTTTTTTTTTTTGGAATGAGCATTTGCAATCTTAATAGCAATGCGGGCACATACAGACTCCTGTTTAATGTTTTTGGCCGAGGTAGCACTTCAAGGTTTTCAATTAAAGATAAATAATGCTGCGCAGTCTTCAAATTACTGGCGAATGTGCGAGCGATGTCTGAGTCCTGCGCTGGGTGACAGGAGGCGTCTGCAGGTCACTGCGCGTTTTTTGGACAAGAGTGCCGCCGTCCTGTGCTGGTGGCATCATGTCTGCGCACCATGAGCCCCTTTCACACGCAGCTTCCTGTAAATTCATGGAGTGATTTCAGCCATTCAAACGTGCCCACCTTCCAAGGAAATACTCGGGTAGCGCGTATTCAAACTTGCGCCCTGAATACCGGGACCATCCGGTAGATGGCCGTAAACCAAGGGCCTGGCCCAGATGTACGTGCACGAGGCAGAGGAGGAGCTGTTGTTATTTTTGTCGAGACAATGAGGTGAGGTGTCTTCTCTGCTCTTTGCCAGTACATCAATTCTCATGTTTATTCATAAAATTAGTCGCACGTTTGGTCAACTGGCTGCCAGGCTGCGCACAAGCAGGATGGAATTTGAAGCTGCTAGGCGGGTGAGACAATATCAGGTGCGACGGGCCGCCAGACATTTTATTCTCCGTATTCCTCTTCCTTATACCTCAAAAAATAAAGTCGACCAGAGCGGAATACGTCACGAGCCCTGTGATTGGCTCACTGCGACAATGTAATGACGTAACCCCCTTGCGTGCTTACCCACGTGTTGGTCGACACTTTTTTAAAACACCAGCCTTCCCAGATATTATCTGGGAATTAGACATGGTCATTATCCGGATAAAATCTACCCGGGTAAGAACAGCCCGGTCGCATTCACGCGTCTCTTTCCCAGATGCGACCCATGTAAGTGCTGGAAAAGGCTGCAGGTGTGAACGGGGTCTCGGAGATCACGGAATCACTCGCTACTTAATGAGTAGTTTGAAATACTGTGAGAAAGACGTCTGTTCAATCGTGATGTCACAACCCGCTTTGATGCCAAACAAGTAATTAAAACCGAACTTATCTGAAAACTTCGGAAAATATACTACATGAAAGAGATAAGATCATCCAAGATAACCGAAAACATCTTTGGTCAGAATGTAACTGATGCCTGATTGGATGTTTTTCGCCGTCTCATCCACTGACATGGTAGGCGTGACGTTTGCGACCTTACACCACGGCAAACCAGCACGGGGAGATACTTGGGCTTCACTTCCCGGATGTCTACCGCCGCGTGAGCGCCACGTTCCCGCAGAGCCACCAAATAAACCTCGCTGAGGACGCGCTCGTCAACTACGAGAAACAATCAGTCAGCGGCAGACGTAACCTCTTTAACTGGCTGCATGAGAGAAAACGCAATAAGGGCCCGAGCCAAAGCCATGCCCTGCAGCGGGCGCATAGCTACCCAACGTTTTGATGAATCAATGATGATTAGGCCGCATCATCTTGCTAATGTCGTTTTAAGTTGAGATGATCGATGCGTCCGGCGCATGCAGACAAGCGTTCAAGTTAACGGCTGCACTCGTGACTGACGGAGAAACAGCAACAAAAAACAAAAAACAAAAAAAAAAAGTTGATTCTTACGCATAAGGCAACTCCGAGCATGAAAATGGTAATAAGGTCTTCACAGCCACCAGATCTCACCTTGGCTGAAGGCCTATGGGAGACACTGACTTGGAGAATCCCTGCCAAGGTCGACTGCATGTTTGTTCTTCTCTTAAATTGGCAGCCATCTGTAAACACTCAGTCTTTCATTGAGGTAAAATGTCAGGGGGATTTCTTCAGTCATAAAATGCCTCTTTTTTTTCCTTTGGACAAGATAAACACCCATAGCTTTTTAAGCCGAGCACCACTAAAACTTCTTCACAAAATGTCAGGATGACACTTTTGTCACTTCTGGCGTTGGTGGAGGAGGAGAGGAAAAAAAAATCTTTCCTCCCCTCTTGAAGTTGAAATGTTATTCCCTCGACTCTGTAATTAGCCCTTCCTTTAATGAAACAGCCTGGGCTGCACTTTAAAAGATTTGAAGATCGGCCTGCAGCTTGTGATCAGCGGGGTAGCGAGCACTGATCTGGACCCGGCAAAAGCCCAGGAATTAAATCAGCAGATAATAGGGAGGAGGGGTTGGGGGGGGGTGGGGGTGGGGGGGGGTGTAACGGTCCGCGTATCTGTGCCGAACCATCACGGTACGGATGTCACAGTCAGGTTCACGTGGAACGGTGAGCACGTCAGAGTGGGAAAAGTCAGTCACACATGGCAGAGCTCACACTCCGATCCAGGTGGATCAGAGTGTGGGCCCAAAAGTGGTTTGTTAACCGCCATAAAACGGAAGACGAGCAGAATGAAACGAAACACAAGAAGCAAAATAGCTCAGAAGACACACAGGAGCAAGAAGAGCCGCCTGCTTCTATTAAAATGGCCGGGTGGGAAAACTTCCCTGTGGACAACAAGAGCGATGGACGGCGCGTCGTTGGACGGCAACGCGACACGCGCAGAACATGCTAATGCACATCAGGCGGCATCACCCCGACGTGCACGATCATCAGAGCTCGGCGAAATAAACAAGCAACCCTGCTGTTTTTAAGAAGCTTCTAGTTTTGGAAGCAGAACGGACCAAAGACATAAATGAGGAAACTGAAATTTATGTTTACACAACTATGAGCCTGTATGCAGTAGTAGAGGACCAGTATGCAGTAGTAGAGGACCAGTATGCAGTACTAGGGCACCAGTATGCAGTAGTAGAGGACCAGTATGCAGTAGTAGAGGACCAGTATGCAGTACTAGGGGACCAGTATGCAGCGCCCATTGCACTGAAACCTTCAGCTCTTTGCACTACAACACACCCAAACCTGTATTTATCTATTTTTATACCTGTAAATTTTGCACTACAATACACACTCACACTCGTATTTATTATATCTATTTTCATACCTTGTAAATACTGATGTTATATTAACTGTTTATTGTGTATTGTGATATCGTGCTCTTGTGTTTTCTTTTTTTTCTTTCTCGCTGCCATCTAGAGCTGCTAAACTGATTTTCACAGTTAATGTTGGTAACAATGCTAACAGTGACAATAAAGGATTCTTATTCTTATTCTTATCAGAGGACCAGTATGCAGTAGTAGAGGGACCCCTATGCAGTAGTAGAGGACATGTATGCAGTAGTATAGGGACCCCCTATGCAGTAGCAGAGAACCGGTATGCAGTAGTACATGATGTGTATGCAGCAGTAGAGGGACCCATATACATTTGTAGAGGACCCATATGCAGTAATAGAGGACTCGCATACATTACTCGGGGACATGTATGCAGTAGCAGAGGACCTGTGGTGCAGTAGTGGTGGATGGGTATGCTGTAGTAGAAGAACCCATATCTGTAGTAGAGGGACCTGTATGTAGTAGTCGAGGATGCATATGCAGTAGTAGAGGGACCCGCATGCAATACTAGAGAACCTGTATGCAGTAGCAGACGATCCCAGTGCAGTACTAGGGGACCCGTGTGCAGTAGCAGAGGACCAGTGTGCAGGACCCTGCTTCCCGTGACTATTAAAATTGCTGGAGCCTTGTTACACTGTCTTCCTTTGTGCCAGCAGTTCCTGCATTTACAGACGTACACGAGTGGCGCCTGAGTTATGTGAGATCATGTTAAATGTTGAATGTTGCACTAAATTCTATCGTAAGTGAGAACAAATTGGGCCCATACTAATGCATGAGTTTTATTTTTTCTATGAATCTACTTATTTTGCAATTTCATCATAAAAGAGGTGCCTTCCAGTTTTGTAGCTGATTGTGACCTATTGCTTTTTTTAAAATATAACATAACAATATGTGCCCCTCCGTGGGCCATCACCTTCAAACCCCTCTTTTGAATGTCCTAATGATCCAAGAAGCTGTGTTGTTGGGGGCAGTAGCCCCCGGTAGGGTCTTCCATGGCTAACTGGTCTTGGGTGAAGGGTCAGAAAAAGAATATCAAAATATCAAAGGACCAGTGTTTCCTGCCCGGAGGGTTACTGGGGCCCCACCCTGGAGCCTGGAGGCCAGGGGAAGGGGGCCTGTCGGTGAGTGCCTGGTGGCCGGGCCTTAGCCCATGGGGTCTGGTCAGGTCCAGCCAAAGGCAGAGACATGCGTCTGTCCTCCAGCAGGTCCACCACCCGCAGGAGGAACCATATGGGCCTGGTGCAATGTGGACCGCATGGCTGGCCACTGCTGCCCCTGAGATCCGGAAACATCTAGTAGATAATGTATTTATGTTTAAAAAAAAGGGGTGGGGGGGGGGGATTTCCCATGAAGTGATTCCCGAAAAACATCATTTTTACTGTCCCACAGCAGCGATGGCGCCCTGGAATTGCAGCGGCGTTGGCAGATATGGCGGTTTAATTGCCTCCGCTCAGCATTCGCTCTGCGTTGTCTCCCTGTGCCTCTCCAATCACACATTTTGAGGAGGCCATTGACTGCACTGCGCTCAGTATTCATTTAGCCACATCCCCTTGCGTATGGTCAATCTCCTGTTATTCATACGTAGCGTTGCACCTCATTATCGCCTAAGCAGGCAAACTGCTGCCGCCACTCGCCGTAATTAATGCAGGTAAAGCAGATATCAGGAGACACAATGCAATGTTGAAACAGTTTCCCGGACTATTATAAGCATGTTAACATGTGGCAATCATAATAGGAAATGCTCAATGATGTGTTGTGAAATTGCAATTTTCTCTGCCCGGTGTTACGTTTTGCGGAGGACAGGCAGCGGCTGGAAATCAAATAATGCTGCTGAATATTGCCGGGCAGTTGGAAACAAACAAGCTTGGGGGTTGGGGGTGGTGGGAGTGGGTGGAGGGTTGGGGGTGGAGGGGGTGGAGGGGGGGC
>CAAKHG010050516.1:26602-39867 GCA_901007715.1 Dactylopterus volitans
CCCCCGGTTCATTTTTTTTAAATTATCATTTTTTTTAAAAGCTCCGCTGCCCCTGGTACCCCCGGTTCATTTTTTTTTTTAATTATTATTATTTTTTTTTCTCTCTCTTTCTTTTTCTTTCCCGCCTTTCCCCCCCCCCCCCCCCCCACACACACACACACACACTCCCCGAGGCAGTTTTTTTTTCATTTGCTTGCTCAAAAGGTCACACTCTGGGATTAAGTGACTTGCTCAAAGGCACGCCAGTAGGTCAACTTCTTGAACTTTTATGGTGCTGCTTTATTTTTAGGCCACCCCGCTGCCACACAATATAGCCTGTGTGTTTGTGTATGTGTGTGTGTGTGTGTGTGTGTGTGTGTGTGTGTGCGCGGCGACAAATCGTATCTGCACAAACATACATCCCACCTCGGGGATGCACAAGCACACATCAAAGCACCCGCCGGCCAAATGCATACATGCACCTAAGCACATATTGTCTATCTATCCTCACACACACACACACACACACACACACACACACACACACACACACACACACACACACACACACACACACACACACACACACACACACAGTCAGGTGAATCATATGCAATTATTAATCCAAGCAAAAATAACATCTTTTGTATCTGACACTGAATAACCTCAGGAGGGAGCTGATTTGTCCGTTGGAGATGATGAACGTGAGTCCCACCTGAGATTGTGGAAATTGCTGTTAGTGGTTAGCTGTTAGCATTGCACCTTGTTGTAGTACTGTAGTCTCGGAGTGGACGCCGCCTCGTCGTCCTCGTTGCCCGTCAGTCTCATCAGGAACTCCTCCTTCTCCACCTCAGTGGCGGCCTCCTGGAAACACTGCACGGCCTGATGGGAAAAGATATGTGGCTTCAGCATTCTGTGAGCTGCCACCGCACCATCCAAGCAGCACATGAACTCACCTTGTGGCCCTCCCCATTGGCCAAGTAACACTGACCCAGCATGAAGCGGCAGGAGCCGATGTTCACCTGACACCAGGGGCCAATCAGCCGCACATACTCCTGCACATGCCGACCAAACAGAACACGGCACTCTTAATGTACAGCCACAAGTGTGTCGCCCAGATGCAGGCAGGTTTAAGATGCAGTTCAAGTGGAAGAATGTTCACTCGCTCACTCACCCACCCCACCCACCCACCCAATCACCCACCTGCAGCTGAGTGTACTGGCAGTTGCCCATCAGACACTCGGGGAACTGGAATCCTGGGTTACTGGGCCAACTGGGAGATACCAGTTAAGAGGTTTAAGTATATTGCCATGAATGTATATGTGTGTGTGTGTGTGTGGTTTCTGCTGGTGGAGCCAGCAGAAACCACACATGTCATCACAGAGGCTTAGAGCAGGTTCCTTCGGATCCTGAAGCTTCCTCAAACTGTGACTGTTGGCATGTCAGGATCAGATGATCAGGACTTCACCAAACTGTTGCCACACTGCTCATCAGGAGCAGCTAAAGGCCGGAGCCAGGAATCAACCCCTAGTCACGTCAACCGAGACGCTGTTTGTTCAGAGACAAAGTGTGGTGCTGTAGTGCCTCAGTGGATGAAGGATACAGCATCTGAGCCAGCAGGTTCACAATGCTGGAGATCATGTGAGGCCAGTGGAGGAGAGCCTGCTGCTGGGAGAACATCTGAGACACAATCAGCTTCCTGGCAGCAGTCTGGTAGAACAGCTCAACCACCGTTTGAGGACTGAGCACTGCAACACAGGAAACAGTTAATAAGTCACGCTCAGCAGTGCTACTGGTGCGCGTGAGTTGTCAAGGAGACGATGTGTGAAGTGGAAAGGTTCAGACGGGGAGGTGAGTAAATACTGTTCCCAAGACCTGAGGCCTGCACTACGGAACTAGATTTTCTCTTATGGAGCTAACCCTGGGGTTTCCGTCGTACAACACTGGTTCACTTCCAACCAGGGTAAAATCACCATGCCAATTTACGCTGAACGGCTAACCTGTTCCAGAGCGGGTTATGTTCTGGATAAGAGATCAACGGGTATAAAAGCCCCCCGCCTCCAGATCAATCAGCTCTCTTGGAAAATGCCTGTGGCGTTGGTGTGGATGGTGAGAGGAGCACTTAGGAGAGAAGGAGTTTTTAGGGATAGATCTTTCTGGTCTCCCCCTGGCATCCTGGACCAAAGTTACAGATGTTCATCTGATGGACTGTTACATTTGTCAGCTGATGGATCCAGATGTTTGCAGATATAAAGCATCGCAGGCGGGTGTGGCCTGCAAACGACATCTCATGAATGCCGTCGATTTCACCCGTCCAACAGAGACAGTGTGGAGACATGAAGCCTCGTCACTGAGGCTCTGAAGCAGGTTTCTGTTCTTCTTCTTGACTTGTTCCCGAGTCCGTTTGGCTCCACCAGGCTTGTATGTGAGATAATGAGGTTAATAATAATGCTCACGCACAACATAACTGCAGCAAAATGGATTTATGGAACGCACACAAACTCGTGGCGTCACAGTGAGGAATTAATATTCCAACACAAAGGCGGCCACACGGGGGCGCCGAGCCTCAAAATAAGTCAATGAAAAACCTGATCTCAGACATATTACATGTAATACTGAAAATATTCAGTTCTTCTACCTGGTGTCATTAAGGACGTTCACTATAATAAAACATGTCACTATCAGTTGTAGTGTGTATGGTGTCCAGCAGAGGGCGCCCTCCATCCATGCTGAGTATGACAGTCTACTACTGTCATTGGTGCTCTGCCTACAGTATCTAGAACATTTTACTAGTCAGCCAATGAACATTTGTTGGTCAAAGGAATCAGAAACAACATAGCGACTGTTGCTTTCTGGGAAAGAAAACTGATTTATCAAAGCATTAAGTCCAGCAGGGCGTGATGGGAGACTGTGCTGACCTGTGGCGCTGGCGGTGAGAGAGGGAGAGTCAGACAGCTCCAGCACGGTGAGGTGCTGCAGGTTAGCGTCTCTGCGGGAATGGGAGGTCAAAGGTCACACTCAGTGCATGTTACAGCAGTCAATCTTCATTCAAATGGGCTCATAATTCAGCGGAAATGTTTCACAAACTGAAAAATGAATATAAACAATTTCTCAACAGGCACAACTTCAGACAGTCCACCTGATGACATCATTTTCGTCTCATCTTTTTTTTAAAGAAATACATCCTTCACAGAAGTTAATGCTCTTTAATACCAACATAACCAAATACAAATCTGATGATTGTTCTGACAGGCGCGTCCACTCACATTGTATCCATGGGAACAGCCGAGGTCAGGCTCTGACTGATGTGTTTGAGCAGGTAGTAGGAAGACAGGAGGTGGGAGGTCCGAGGAATCAGGTCCTGCTGCAGCTGCAGCAGCTGAGCCCCACCACCAAGATACACCTGCAACACACACACACACACACGCGATCATTCTGCTACCAAGAGGTGAAAATGTGAACATGCGACTGTTGAAGTTCTAGGTTGTGTTGGCTGTATGTCTGACAGCTGCTGCTGGTGCTGGCGTGTGTGTGTGTGTGTGTGTGTGTGTGTGTGTGTGTGTGTGTGCGTGCGTGCGTGCGTGCGTGCGTGCACGTGCGTCTGTGTGTGTGGTGTGTGTATATATCTACGTTGTCTCCAAAGCGCAGGTAGAGCTTCTGCAAGATGAGCAGGTCCCTGCAGAACTGCGCTCTGGTCATGGTCATGTGACTGGCAGCCTGACAGACAAGGGAGACGGCACAGCTGCTTCCATACAGCTGTGACAGGCTGATCCGCATGTTCAACGTCTGACCTGCAAGACAAAAACCAGGGAACTTAAGCAGGCGGGTTTAGTGGGCAATATGCAGTGAGCAGTAGTTTCTGTTCCATGCTTACTGGGGGGTTTGAGATGAAGCTGAGACTCATGTCATGTTTCTCGAAGACTTCGAGATGATGTACAACGGAAACACTTAATTGTTACTGTCAACAGTCGACCTGTGACGGTTAAAGTTGTCCGATGTTCCTACCCGGTGCCACTGGACCTTCCCCGACCTCCGAGTCCGTCTCCAGGTCCAACTCCCTCAACAGAACCATCAGAGCTGCCGTCAGGTTCCGAACATCCTGCAGTTTATTCTGGATGTCCTCAATCACGTTTTCACTGCAGAAACACAAACAAACAGCAGATTTACCACCTCACCGCCATACCGACACCATCGAGTCTTCAATATGAAATCAAGTCAACTTCATTTATAAAGCGCCAAATTACAACAAAAGCTATCTCATGACACTTCTCAAGCAGAGCAGGATGTGACCAAACTCTTGAAGAGAGGAAGACTGAATGATGAGTGTGTGTCCTGACCTGTCATTGGACAGCATGTTCTCCAGGATGAGCTCAGCCGTCCTCTCTGGGGACTCCACCTGCTCCAGAGCTTTCTCCATCTCGTAGGCCATCTCCCCAGAAACAGCGTCACTCACCAGCCGCAAACACTGAACCAACTGCAGGACATCCCGGCCCACCTCAGGGTCTGAGAACCACAGGATACTGTTACACCGACACACACACACCGACACACACACACCGACACACCGACACACACACACCAACCGAGCTGTTTTTGAAGCCTTCCCGAATGACTTCTGCCGTCAATGTGAGATGAGACTTAGCACAGAGACGTGAGTGAAGTGAGACTTAGGACTGCAGACAGCTGGTCACCTTCAGTGATGAGCGTGTCCTCTTCTGACAGCAAATATTCATCGTAGGACAGATACAGGTGATCCACAGCAAAGCAGGGCAGCAGGAAGGAAACAAAACCCTGAAACACAGCAGGTTCAAACGTCAGATTGGACATTACAGGCCATCAGACTCCGTCTCACTCTAAAACACAATGGTAAGAGGAACAGGTAAGTTAAGAGGAACAGTTCCTCCAGCGCTTTGGTGTTCTACCTTCTTAAGCAGGCACACCATGCCGGTGTGCACGCTGACTGTCAGACCCAGAGGCATCGCCAGAGCCTCCTGGTACTGAAGGCAGCAGGCATAGAACTTGGACCAGAACTCCACCTGCAGCTGCCGATACTCCTCTTGAGAGAACTCGAACTCCGTGACGCTGCTCTGCAGCTGTGGGAAACGAAACACAAACTCAACAGCTGAACAACATGGTTGACAGGAACTCGGTGCCATTACAGGACACAAGGCAGCGACCGGCACCTCACTCTCCACAGCCACCGTCACTTCCTTTTTCAGACTTTCCCAAGAACTGTCCGCGATGCTCTCCGAGCCTCGCCGGTAGATCTGATGACCACAAACATGAATATCATCAGCGTGATGCAGCATGCCACATGCAACATATCAGCCAAAGCTCGACTCGCGGCTGCATGTCAGCCACTTGGGAGCCGACGGCGTGAAAAGACACAGCAAAGCTTAAGATTTCAGATGAAGATCAGACCAGGATGTTTACTGTCAAAAGGAGACCAGTGCAATTGAAGCTCATGAGACTGCTTTGGATCAATGATCCTGATTAGATGCTGTATTGCGGCATCTTCCTGCAGTCATGTCAAACATTCATGGTATCGATATAAAAACCAGAGTGAGCTGTCCGCCCTTCTGACCTCGCAAAGCAGCAGAGTGCTCAGGTTTACATTTCACATGAGATAACTATTGTAAATATATAAATAAAAGTGACTCGTGTCCCCTCGGTCCACGAACAGCTGTAATGAATGCTGGGAAAGTGTGAGTCATCACCTGGAGAGCCTTGACGATGGCCAATGCTGTGAAGCGCAGAGGAGAGAAGAGCACCTCCAGGTAGGTCTCCTGTGACAACACAAGCACAAACATCATCATCAGGCTTACACGCTAAGGCCCGATGGTGGCAGACTGATCTTACCCGAGGGTCCTGGTCTACTCCGATCTGGACCTCATCCTCAGGTGGAGGCTGAACAAACACCTGGTTCCATTGACCTGCTGTGTTGCTGTCAAGCAGAGTGAGAGTGTTAGACATGGTGATAATCGTGTGTGTGTGTGTGTGTGTGTGCGCGCGTGTGTTTTTATGTGCGTGCGTGCGTGCGGTGAAACTGAGGAGCTCTTTGATGCAGTGAGGGACTTCGGTCGAACTCACTGTTCAAAGTTGATGTACTTGACCACGGTGGAGTTGGAGTCATCCACCCACAGAGCCCAGATGTCTGTGGAGGTCAGAGTGAAGTCCACCAGGGTCTCCTGTAGCCACAGACACATGCATTCATTTACATTTATTTTCACAGTGAATCACTAAATCTAAAAATTGTGGTAGTTTAGTTTGACATGGCCAAAAGTCTTCAAACATCTTGTTCTGTCTGACCAACAGTCCACGACTGCAGCTGTTGGTACCTGGGTGGAGAAAAGTGAGGAGATGTGGTCTAGGCTGTAGCGGTTGTTGTCAGTGGTGACCAGCTGCAGGACGGTGAACTGTCCTCTCTGAGGTACCGCCAGATAGACGGCCAGACACAAGCCGACGCTGGAAGAGAAGGCCAACCGCAGCCGGTGACCTTGACCCGCCAGACGCTTGACCCCTCTGCAGGCGGGCATGTACTCCAACATGTCGGCTTCCAGCAGGCACGCCTGGTCCTGTGTGCGCACACATGCACGCCCACACACACGCGCACACTTGTTACATCATCTAAAATCAGACCTCCACCATTAACAGGCCCTGTTCTCATGCGCGTCATAAACACCAGTGAAATTTTGTTCAAAGTAAAAATCTGAGGATCTTCTTTTAAATAAACATGCATCAAGTCTTTGTATTGCTGGACTTGGCTTATGCAGCTGAAAATACAAAGGACTTTATTTTTTTAGGGGCTCCAGTCACACAGAGTTGGACTGCATCTCACAAATGTGTCATGATTTTTGGCAGATTAGAGTGAAATATGCAGGAGGTTACGAACAAGAAGGAGCTTTCTGATGAACATCAGCAGGCTTTTGCTGCAGCTCATCAGTGAGCCGCCTCTGCTGAGCTGAAGACACTCATGGCTGTGACAGTTGATCACAAAATGATAGTGAATAAGCCAACAGGTGGCACCAGATCAAACAGGACTGAGATCGAATGGACTACAACTTGACACATCACAGCGATGGTCGTCAACTTTCAGCGAGAACAGGAATCTTCTCAATCAGGGACAGAGGATCCTCACAGCTTTCTCTTACACACTCATTAAAATCTGATGGATTGATTGACTGATCGTTGAAGGAGGCAGCTGACCCTGAAGGACCACATGCGCAGTTTGTGATCTTGGCAGAGGGCGAAGATGAAGGAGGAATCCTCAATTTCTCGGACAGCCAGGCTGAGGACCAGGTCCGCTGGACTCTGCTCCACCCGGATGGCGCTTGGCATCCAGCCGGACAGCCGCTGCATCATGGAACTCCTCTTCAGTTCCACCACCGACACACCGCCTACACACGCACACAAAGTAAAACCAGTGAGACGTCAACACAAACTGGTGAAACAGGGGGGATATGTTAGCAGTGACGCGGCTTCGCTTTCATAACTGGCTGAAGCGTAACCACGGCATCGCCGTCTCCCCGATGGTACGCGAATACTTAGTCTTGTAATAGTTTGAATGCAAATGCTTCAACTCGTCCACTTTATTCAAGTTTCCTAATCAAAATCCCTTAGGAAAACAAACAGATGCAGCCCATGTAAACACAGCTGCAACGCTGCGCTGCCTCAACGCTCCGCTGCTGTGATATGTGGCTGTGCCATCATTTGCCATCTATGTCTTTCTAATGAGCAACATTCAATGACTCGATGACCTTCAATGACACATCCCAAAAATGACTGAAGCATAAAATTCTCATCCAAAATAGTTAAAGTTGTTGATGTGAAAGCAGCTTTAACAGAACGTGAGCAGCGAGGATTCAGCTCAAACATGGCAACATCTTCTGCTGTAAAACAAGCTCGTAGCTGATAATAAGCTCACACTACAGGAGGTAGACGAAGTGTATTTGAGAACTGAGACAGACAGAGGCCCCGCCTCCTGCAGACACACACACTACGCTTACACAGGGACATCAGCAAGCGGGTTAAGAGGATGGATGTAAACAATGCGACACGTTCCGATGCATTTACACCGCTGATATAAACAAATACATCACCACATTGTTCCACCGTCACCGCCCATCGTCAGAGCGGCAAGTCACATCCAGATGTTTACCTGGCATGCCATGCGGTGGCAGAGTAACGACTGTTATGCCGCCTGCAGGTGAAGCCAGGGCGTAGTGGGCGTCGCCATGGTGACTGAGCCAGGCCGCCGCAGTGCTTGGACTGCCACTATGAGCCAGCGTGCTGCTGGGAATGGCAGCGTTGTGGGCGGCGTCCTGCAAGCTCAGTTTCCCCACGTCAGTGAAGATGGACTGCATGTGTGGTTCCGTCACCAGCTCCTGAACAAACACACCACATCCACATCATTCACCGCCTCGTCCACCACGCCGCAGCCTCTGGACGGGCAAGGTTACTCACGCTGCGGTACATGCGTGACGGGTGAGGCAACACAAGGCGGTGGACGCTCTGGTTGGTGGCGACCAGAATGAGGACGTTGTTGAGGGTCTCGTGGATGCTGACTCCTCCCGGCAGCACGCTGCAGTGAGCGAAGCGGACCCTGACGGCATTGTTAAGCAGGTTGGTGTCCAGCGATTGTTCCACCAGCTGCACCGTGTCCCCGGAGGCGAACCTACAGTGATTGACAGATGGTTCACTCCTTTAATCAAAGAGGAAACACACACGAGCACCTGCCCCCACTCCCTATGACATAGCCCCGATCATATCTATTGACACTGGAACGCGAACAAGCAAAAAACAGCCAATCAAAACACTAATTCATGACCTAGGATGTTTCAACCAGCCGCTTTTCTTTGGGTTCTTCTCGGTCGAGATGTTCAGGTCGGCTGACATCAGATTGTCCCTCTGAGGGCCCCCGATCTCTGCAGAGGGTGGGTGCTAGTTTAGGGGTCAGGGGTCACATGTGACTCACCAGTGGAGGAACCTGTTGCTGGTGACAGACAGCAGCTTCCCGCTGTCCTCATAGTGAAAAGCTCCAGCATCGTCAGGGAACTTCAGCCCACCAGGAAGGGCAGACAGACCTGCAGACAGACAACCACACATCTCATCGCCATGTCACAGCGAGGACACTGAATGCACCATGACAGCAGAAGAACGAAGCAGACATCTAGTAGTTACATGAACATTTCATGTTGAGGTGACACGTTTTGCATCATGATGAAGTCTGTTGGTTTTAGTGTTGTCAGACGATCAGATGAACGAGTGAATGAAAGAAAAAGTATACTGAGCAGGACCAAACCGTATGAACTCAGTGAACTTTACAAACCTTACTTATTCTTGACTCATCAAACTAATTTACTGTTGAAACATCAACATCTGAGATCCAGCAGACCAGGCTTCATACCAATCTATCAAATCCATCAAACATCGTCCATGCAAAGTCAGAAGATTCCTCATATTCTTTAAAAGGTCCCATGGTACATCTGTGTCATCGTTCCCATCCTGCACTCATCCTGCTGCTCCCTGCATTACGAAATGTGTGGTACTCGTGGTGTTCTTAATTCTTTATGATAAACAACATACTGTTTTCAATGTTATGTCTGGAAAAGCTGAGAAACTAATCATATTTCATTTATTCTTGTTGATATGAATAACTGATGTTAATGGATAAATGATATTAACACATCCTTATGCATGCATCATTTCCGACTTTCTGCAAATGTCACTGCCAAAAGTATCAATAAAATACATAAAGGTGACACAGCGATTGAAACTATATTACAGCATATTCTCATGTCCTCCTGATACATGAACTCAACATCTGCTCTGACGTTTGAATGGTTAAATCTGAAGGTGTTACTGGACCATCAGGCGCCGACAGACAGAGATGCTAAATTAGCTGGAACCATTCAGTCTGAGAACATCTGGCTCAAACATCCATGCTTGTCATCTGGTGTGGTTCTTCTGCTCAAACTTCTGCTCTGTTCTGTTGTTTTTGTGGAACGGCCAAGTTGTGAGTGCTGCGAGCATCGATCACGCTGGATTCGTAGATCTTTATTTACAGTGTTTCTTGTTAAACTGTATCAAAGTTCCTTTTACAGCAAACGCCGCGTTACCAGCAGAACATGGTGGGACATTAAATCAGCTGGAGATGACTCAACAGTGACGTTAACATGAATCCAGAGCACAACATGTTTGCACGTCCTTCAGCACTCCTCAGCCGGCCCACTAGCTCTTGAAGACAGGGTGCTAGCTAGCTAGCTAGCTAGCTAACGCTTGAACAACAGGGTGCTAACTAGCTAGCTAGTTCCGTCAAAGCAGGGTGCTGGCTAGCGCTGCGAGGTAACATGAAGCCCGCTCCGTCGCGCTGAACGGAATGGACATGTACGTTAGCATTAACGGTCCCTTCGTTTTCAAACCACACTCACTCACGCCGGTAAACGAGGGAACTGCTAGCATTAGCAGTGCTAGCTGTTAGCATGACAACAGCCCGCCGACCGGCACATTAACGGCAGAACAACAACAAGAAAACCCGTGAGCCCGTTACCCAGGTCCACTGTCACGTCTCGGAACCGGAGCACTGTTTCTCTCTCGAAACCACAAATCTCGATAAAGCTCCGTTCCAGCGTCGCCATCTTCTCCTCGTGTAAATATGACGTCAGGACTATTCCGCGCGCTCGCCCTTCAAACAATTAAAGAGACAGGACACCCGGAAGCCAGGGTGCATGACAGAGCCAAACAAGGTGGACTTCCGGCACGTTTGCGTACCCAGGAAGCAGCCAATGGGAGGCTCTTGCCCCGAAGTGTAAACTTAGCTGTCAAACAATAACCCAACTCAGTTATTCTGATTACACTAACCCAACCTAGTTACTTTGATTACAACAACCCAACGTAGTAACTCTGATTACAATAACCCAACTCAGTTACTCTGATTACACTAACCCAACCTAGTTACTTTGATTACAACAACTGGACGCAGGGCACTCACACCTCAATCAGGTTTAATTAGGATATTATCTTATCTTATCTTATCTTATCTTATTTTGTTTTATTTTATTTTATTTTATTTTATTTTATATTATATTATATTATATTATATTATATTATATTATATTATATTATATTATATTATATTATATTAATGCTTTGGGCAGTAAAATAATATGTGTGTGACAACTGGGGCAAAACAGGTATGAGTCCTGTGCAGGGATCAGATCATAAACACATGGTGAACTCCATCAATCAAGGGTTCATTCCAGAAACTGGGTCAATACACATAAAGGAAGTCAGCATGGCAGCATGGTACAGACAAGGCAAAAACTCCTCATAATACAGTCCAACAGTCCAGAAATGGGAAGAACCAACCTTCAGAAATCCAAGGGCACAAGAGTAAACACAAGGACTCACAAGGGAACACAAGGAAATATGTGGAAGCGCCACAAAACGTGAGGGAACACAAAGAACACGACAGAGCACGAGGAAGTACAAGGGAACACGTGCAAGTACAAGGTGTAGGAGTTATTTAATTGTTGTTAGCGTTTAGTTGTTTTGCTAATGACTGACATTAGTTGATAATTCTAGATATTAGATTGCAATCTGATTACGTTTTGTTAGTGTTTTATTTTGCAAATTATTTGCTTAGTTTAGTTGTTTTCTTCTTTAGCATCTATTTGCTATTTCATTTCTTTTTTGGGCACCATAGGTTATATGTAGGAAGCAGGTTGAGGACCAGAATGCACCTGGGTGGGCATATGTATTTTTGTTTAGCAAAGCAGGACAGGCATGCAGGGATTTCTTTATTCCTTAGTTGGTATGCTTGATTCCACGCTCAAACCCCTGCAGATGATCCAGAATGTGGTGGCGCCTCTGGTCTTCAACCATCCCAAAATGTTCAGATGCACCACCGACTTCAAGCTGCTGCATCAAATTCAGAATCTTTATACTTACCTACAAAACTGCAACCCAAAAATCTCCTTCTTACCCCAACTGGCTCCTTCAGGGCTACCCACCCTCCTACCCTCTATGGCCAATGAAAAGAGACTGGCTAGGCCTCCACAACAGGGCCCAAGGTCACAAGCTCCACTCTTCTCCTCTGTGGCCCCCTGCTGGTGGAACCGGTTATCAAACTCTGTCTAATCTGCTGACCTACGTCTTTAAGAAGAGACTAAAAACCAGCTGTTTTCTGAGCACCTCTGCACTTCAATTAATTATCCCGTCCTCTCCTCTCCATCATCCTCTCCTGCACCACCTTACACACCCGCATCTTACTCAGGCTTGAACCTGCTTCTGCAGCTTCTTCCTCTTCTTCTCGCTGACTGGATCCTCGCTGGTGTTGTTGAGCTCTCAGATGTAAGTCCCTTTGGATTAAAGCCTCTGATAAATGATTGTAGAATTGTGGGGAACACAAGAAAGTAGTAAGGGAACATGATGAAACATAAGGGAGTAAAAAGGAGCATTAGGACGTAGAGGGAGCATGAAGGATTAAAAAGGGAATATATGGAAACACAAGGCAGCATGAGGAAACACAGGAAACATGATGAGGTAAAAAGGAACAAGAGGATGACTAAAGGGAACACAAGGAATTTCAAGGATACTTGGGGAAGTGCAAAGGAACACGAGGAAATATAAGGAAGTAAGAGGGAACATGCAGAGATGAAAGGGAACACACGGAAACACAAGAAAGTGCAAGGGAGCACAAAGAGGGAAAATGAGGTGAGCCACAACAGTGTGTGTGTGTGCATGTGTGTGTGTGTGTGCGTGTGCGCGTGTGTTTGTGTGTGTGTGTGTGTGAGAGAGAGAGAGAGAGAGAAAGAGAGAGAGAGAGAAAGAGATGTGCTTTGTGCTTTCAGGGATTCCAAGAAATGACGCAGGAAGTCAGACACAACTGTGTGTGTTTGTGTGTTTTAGTGTGTGTGTGTACGCGTGTTTGTGGGATTGTGTGTGTTTGTGGGTGCGTGTGTGTGTGCGTGTGTATAAGAGATAGATGTCTTTTCAGGGATTCCAGGAAATGAGAAACAGAATTCCAGATAAACAGGAAGTCAGAGACAACTGTGTGTGTGTGTGTGTGTGCGCGTGCATGTGTGTGTATGTGCGTGTGTGTATGTGCGTGTGTGGTGTTTGTGTGCATGTGTGTGTGTATGAGTGTGTGTGTGTGTGTGTGTGTGTGTGTGTGTGTGTGTGTGTATGTGTGTGTGTGTGTGTGTGCGTGTGTGTGTGTGTGCGTGTGTGTTTGTGTGTGTGTGTGTGTGTGTGTGTGTTTGCATGCACGAATGTGTCAGTGCGTG
>CAAKHG010050518.1:0-10283 GCA_901007715.1 Dactylopterus volitans
AACGTATAGTGCACCAAAGGGGAGCAGCTTTTTTTGACTGGTCACAGTGTGAAGAATTGTTTGAGACCGGGTGAAATGGGTTTGCAGCCATGTAATCAACTTCAGCCCAATTGGATTTGTAGTCCTTTTACAAAATTATAGGTTGTAATAATAAGGCTTTCCTGTCTGCATTTACTTTACGATAATGAATCTAATCACTCTCTTAATTTGGCATTTTGGCCATTTCATTTGCAGCAACCACTGGCAGTTAAAAGCCTTTTTAATTGCAAAGATTGCATGTTAGAATTTAGGAAAAACGAGTACTGCAGTTGGAGGTTTTATAAGTGTAAAGCTACTGTTTCCAGAGGCTCCCATATTTGGTCAGGTTTAGTTGTCATGCTGAAGTTCAACTCCTGTGTAAATGCCATGGGAACAGCTACTCCTTTGCAGTGGAGCTGTGTTGTAAGCATTCGGGTATATGTTTACAGCTGCTCTCAGTAAGCTGTAATTACATTTTCCAGAGCAGTTAAGAAAGAACCTGTATATGTACTGCATGTGTGCATGTGTGCGTGCATGTGTGGAGGGCAGAGTGTCGTGACAAATTAAGATACGGCCTCAGGAGAATGTTTGTGACGTTGTGGTGCACTCTGTGTAACTTGCCATGTGTCGTGCAGCAGGGTCAATATTTCCTCTGGGATTTTCCTGTTTAGTGTTGGCATGGATTGTTTGCATTCTTGGTGTGGTGGCAGGAAGGGTCAACATCCACCCTGTCTGTGTTCCTAATTTTTTTAGGCATAGTTGCAGTTGCACAATAAATCCAGTCAATATAAGGCGAAGGGGAACTGCCTTTCTATAATCAAGGTACTTGATTGCAGCATGCAACAGGTTAATAACATAATTCGTATTAAAAAAAGGACCCAGAGAAGCTGAATCCTTCTGAGGTAAAGCTGGTGAGAGCTTCACCACTCTGTGGAAGACTGGGCTGGCAAATAATTCCTAGAATTCAAGAATGTTTATCAGTGTAAAATTGCAAAGAACTGGGGATTTCAGTCTCTTCACTCCATAATATCCACAACAGACTCAGAAAATTTGAAGCAAACTTTGTTCGCAAGAGAGAAGTAGGAAAACCAATACTGAATGACCATGATCTTTGGAACCTCAGATAGAACTGCGTTAACAATAGACATATTCTGTTGTGGAAATAACTGCATGGGTTCAGGGACACTTACACAAACCATTGGCTGTGAACAAAGTTCATCGCTGCATCCACAAATGCAATTTTAAACCCTACAATGCAAAGAGGTAATTGTATACAAACCAAATCCAGAAATGCCACCACCTTAAGCTGGGCAGAGATGAAGTGGAAAACTTTCCTGTTGTCTGTTGAGTCAAAATGTGCAATTGACATTTTTTTTTTACCGAGTAACACTAAAGAATGTCTATTATATTCTATAATTCATATTTCTGACAGTATTTACAAATGGTGTTACTTTGATGTAAATATTCATGGTTGCACGAGTTTGAGGTCTTGCTATGACGAGTCTCCTAACCTGCCACAGGGACAGGGTAGGTCTCAGATTTTGTTGGTAAGGTTTTGGTTCGCCATGTGTGATGATGCGGAAGTCATGAGATCCATGATTGGTGATTTGCATTGAATCAAAACCACTGCCAGTCACTTTGCACGCAGAATTAGCCGTATTTGCATCGAACCGATGCAAGACAGTGTGACACAGAAATTTGCTTCTCTGTTTATGCCTGTCAGATAGAGAATTGTTTGTTTTCTAAATGCTAAGAATGCTATACTGAATATTGAAAATGTTTATCACAATGTCTCTCCCACATCTCTCGCACTGATGTGCCAAAATGGATACCTGTCTATACTGTAAAGTATTGCACAATGTTTTATATGATTACTTAATGTAACTCACGGTGGTTTTTTTGCTCCGAAACTGAAAGAAAAAGGACAGACCATTAAAAGAAGAAAAAAAATCATTTGCACCACCTATAGCGGCAAAGCACTCAATCAGCCACCGCTACCCCTGTGGCAGAGTTTGCTGTATACTCGCAGTGTATAAAGGCGGGTAATACAGCCTTGCCCTTGCGATGGTGTTTTGAGACTGTATTTGATGCGTGGCGAGGATGCGGCAGAGGGCGGCAGCCGAGGAGAACCATAGAGCGTGACTAATCTGGGAATCTCCTGTGGTGTGTGCGGTTGGCAGTCCTTCAGACCTCATGCCTCACTGATAGGGACTGCACACCCATGCCCTCACACACTGATGGAGTATTATTGCATATAGATTTCGTTGTATCCTCACCTCGTATAGTCCCTGTTTTCATTAACAGCCTGAAGTAGCCTACAAAGTTTGCAGTTTTTTGGTTTCTAACTTTTGGTCATTGTAATTTTCCCTACTTCCTCGACGGAGTAGAAAGCTACACAAAGTTATGAGAATATTCAGTAATATACAAGTTGCTCTGGTTGCCATCCACAATAGCTAGTGTGTTATGAAATAAAAGATAATACAAGTGTTTTGGTTAAAAGCTTTGAGCTCACAGATCTGCACAGTTGTCAGTTTACAGTATATGAATTCACTGTTGAAGCAACAGTCCTTCAGGGACCACCTAATTCTGTTTTTTAATACCAGACTTTTTATTTTGTGTGTCATCACTGAAACAACAAAACATATACAGAAACACTGAACAAAGACTCGCCTTTTTGTTTGCCAAAGGAGCGAAACAGGGAATGCACAGTGACTCTGTAAAAATGGAATTGCTTTGTTCATGTTCTGCTGCAATGAGGCAGCTTAAGGAAACTCAGCTTGTCTTCCTCTGATTGTGTCCCACATGGCTGGAGCTCCTCAATGTTTTACATCAGAGTTTGACTGCAGATATATTCGCATCTTGTTTGGGAAATGAAAAAAAAAAAAATTGTACTGCCACTGAATAAGATCTTTTCACACAGGCAGTAAGAGAAACGGTAGACAACAGACGTTGACAAAACTCGGACATAACTTGAAAAAAATAACAATTACCAATTGCCAATAACACTTTTCAATTATATACTGCTATATAGTTATATATATGAATTTATAAATTACAATGCAATGCAAGTTACGTGCCATATAAACCCACCATTAATTTCACATGCAGAAAAATACAAGGAGAACTTTGTACATCACCGATGTGTAATCACTATTCATATTTCCAGTGGATTTCATAACAGTGATATGAGAGGGTGGCTAGTCGTGATGAACAGACTCTTTTTGGCAGGCCCTCATTTTGGGTTTAAAGACCTCAACTTTACAGCTCTGGTTCACTGTTATTGTTCTCAGTGTGATTTCTGGCTGCAGCAGGCAGGTATTGGCAGTGAAAAAGCATGAAAAAGCATGTGCCGCATGAATAAAATGAGGAGCCTTCAAAAACTTACAAGTGAGAAATTTAAAGAGTTCATTTGCTAAAATAGATAAAAGCCATTCTTTCCATATTTTTTTCTAAACCATTGGCCATCCATGAGCAATTCATGCCGGTGAACTCCTCTTCTGCAAATTAACTCATCTTTTATCAAAACCGAAACTAGAGGAAGGATGAATATTGGACTTAATTCATCAGGTGGTTGATAAACACAACCCTGCATGAATGCTAATGTTGCTCTGCAGCTGTCGGATGTGTAAGAGTTTTTGAGCAAGTTTGCCATTAGCTTTAAATAGGTTAAATAGGTAAACAACTCATTCTATCCCCAAACTGATTATAAACCATGTATGGCAAGGCAAATATAAGACAAATACTGTATGTCATATATGTACTGTGTACCAATGAATTAGACATCAATTGTGTGATAACAGAACAAACATTATCTTCTATTGGATGACTATGCTGACTTGACGAGTTACTTTCTGAAGAACTGAAAGATCTCAAACTTCTTTCAAAACATGTATGGATAGGAATCCTCCATCTGTTTTTCATTGCACCATTTTTGATAGGCAGAGCGAGTGAGTGGAGCCAGGCAAGGCTATATCTCTCATTTTGCCTTTGCTGGTTCCACGTGCGAGTTTCTTATTTATTGTGCATTTGAGTAATGCTTTCCTTTACACATTTTCTGGTAGTAAATATTAGGTTATGATTGTAATTTGGCATTTTTAGCTATCGTAGTATATATTTGTGTGCTGAAGCATGTATACAGTATATGATGTGATTTTGCGTGTGTGCATGTGTGTGAGACAGACAGAGAGAGAGGGAGAGACTAGAAGGAAGGGAGTTTACCCTCCTTTACTCGGGCTGGTGAAAACACTGTCTTGGAATGTTAATCGGTTTGACTGGTGTGCCTCACAGATAAGACACAAGGCCACTTTTAATAAAGCAAAGATCAGGATGTCCCACTGTCGTGCCCTACTGTTACAAAGAGAGGAGATTGAGGAGAGGAAGACAGAGGAGGGTGTGTATTTGTGTGTGTTTGTTGGAATCCCTCTTTTTTTTTCTTTTCGGCCTCCCACCCACCATGGGCGCAGATGGCACTGGTGACGGGTGGGACATGCCCCCCCCCCAGATTTAGAGTAACCCCGATTCGTCCTCCCCGCTCACGTCCCTCTTAAGGTGACAAACACAGGTAGAAAAAGAGGATCCGTTCATTAGGCTAACATTGCAGCAGCCTTGTCAGTGATTAATCCACATGACACTGGTTGTAGAAGGGCGACAGGCTAGCGCAGATCCTTGCTCAGTTGGGAAAGTGAGGCGTTTTCCACGTGAAGCTCCTTTAATAAAACTGCGCAGCTGAGCCATTTGAGATCCGCGGTGTCTTCGCTATTACCTATGGTGCGTTCAGTTGAAGTCGTAAGTTGGGACTTTGAAGTCGTAAAAGCATTAAAATCTAGCATCTACTGGCTTAAATGTTGGGGTTTTAGTTCCGTTTCATTAACTGTGCATTTTCCTTCGAATTCCATGTTCCATGATGTCCCAGTTTTAAAACTGGAAATTGCTCAGTTCCGAGGTTTTGTTGTTTGGAGCTCCGAGTTCCGACGTCTGTAAATGCACCATCCACCTCGGGTCCTAAGAGGAGCTGGTGTCTTTTCCTTGCCTGTCGCAGTAACCATAGTGATCCTATACAACTGTTAAATGAATGAGCTGCTGATTTCGCGGCCACATTAAGCCAGAGAAGAGAATTATTAAGTAAAAAATCACAGCGTTTTTTTTGGACCACCCTGAAATGGGCTGAATGTAAAGTAACAGCACTCTAGGCTGTAGGTGAATGTCTTAATGTTGTTATTTTTAGTGTATAATGTTATTTCAGTGAGTTAACTGAAATTATAAGATTTAAAGTGTTACCATCGTCCTCCTGGCCTGCAGGCACTCCCTGGTGGGGGTCAACAATGAAAAAACAAAAAACAAAAACCAAGCAATGTAGGTATCATATTGCCCGTTGACTTCCCCAGATGTGGCAGGCAGATATTCATTTTGTAATGTTGACTAGTGCGTCTGACTGCATTTTGCACTTACCTGAAGTAGGTTAAATGTGAAATAACAAGCTTTTTAGGCTGCTATTAATGTTTTTATAAACAACTTTGTTACTTACACGCACAGACTATATGCATTTACACAAAACAGTTGGATTCCTATGCTGACAGCTTGGTCCCCCCCAGTTCTAAAATCCTATCTGCAGCCCTGAGCAAAGCAATATGATTGCTTAAAAGAAACATCCGACTTATTTTTCAAAGCAAATTCCTGTCTTGATTAAAAAAAAATCGACTTTGCAGCTGTTTGTACAGGAGCACAGCAACGACTAATACAACCCTTCCAAAGTATGAATGAAAAGATGGTGCAGCTGCAATTTGTAGACGTTCAAGTCTGACTTATTATGTTATCTTTTCAAAGAACATTTGTGTGCGTGCGTGCGTGTGTGTAGACCGTTTACAATGCATCTAAATGTCGTAAATAATTATGTAATTGTGATCTTACCTTTCAGGCGGTTTGCTGAAATTCTTGTTCGTATAAATTTCCTCCAAACTAAACTCCTTCTTCTTCAGCCTGTAATGCACCAAACCAAAAACCACAGTTACAATCGGTCTTCACGTGAATCTCTGTGTTTCATGGAGAACCAAAATCAACTGGCATTAGAGATTATAAGGCTTGGCATCACTGGGTGCAGGAGTGTATTGGCTAATATGAGGTCAACATAAATCCAGTCCTTTCTTCTCCATGCTCATCTGTTTGTTCACCGCAGCCTGCTGGTGGTGATGTGCTGCTTTACTTCACAACAGCCCATAATGAGGCACTAAAGACTGGTGGATAGGCTGCTGCCTGCATAATTTTTGCATGGAAACACTAATCGACGCATAGTTTGACTCAGTGTAGCCAAACAAAAACCACCAATCCTGTTCTCCAGGTCAAGAAGGAACCCACCTAATGGGTTTGGGGAGGCCCATGGGTGTAAGGTTGTTCTGAGGTTTGGGTAAGGTTTTCCGAATTCGAATAGACGACACTTTCCCTCGTTCCTCATGCTTCTGCACCACCTGTATCAATTAAGAAGACAATTAGTGACCATTTGCGTTTTAAAGATTACAACATAAAGATATACGATGGACGAGAATATTATCAACTAGCTTCCTGCTACCAGTATAAACTCCATAACAGAGCGACTGAAGAAAGGATATCTACAGTACATCATTGAGCAGGTGATAAAAAAATTCATATTCCTGTGAATGAAAACTTAGGGGGTTGAAATGTCAATAATTACTTATTTGAGGTTTCGAAGGAAGTTCTTACACCATCCAGTAGAAGATAACACTCTTTGGTGTAAACTGTCTTTCATTGGCATAAAACATGTGTAGCAAGATAACAGTCAAACACAGACTTGAGGCTGGAGGTTACCTGTGATGCAAAGCAAGTTCCATTGTCGATAGTCCTATTCAAATATTTAGCGGCACTTGAAATAATATAGCTGTTTTTACAAAATTTGCATATCTGGTCCAGAGCAAGCGTCAAGACCCACCCACAATTTCCCCGGGCAGCTCAGATGCACCTACACTGGAGCAGGCCCGTTTTTCTCTGCTGCCTTCAGAGCGGGTCTACAGGGGTGGATTCTGCAGACTGAATATGCACGAAGCAGCCGGCCACCACGACAACGGCCTGCGAGTTCCAGCAGTGGAAACCTGCCTTATACATTTCTTTTCAGTGATCTTTAGAGTGACACAATTTGTAGCCAATACTGACTTTACAATGTTTGGTTTCAATCCCCAATCATGTAACTGAGGTGGTCTAGGATTCAGCCTACTGGTCTAACTCAGTCTAGGATATATTTCAGGACCGTGATTCTTTGACAGAATGTGCATAAGGACAAGAACTCTTGCACTATTGCACTACTATTGCAATATTACATCAAGTAGCGACAGATGTGCATATCAACTGTTTTTTAGTTTATTCAACAGCACAAAAACAAACTTTTATAAAATCATGTATACCTTGATTTCGGAATCAGAAAAAGCCTTTTCTTCTCTCAGTCCTGCATCCTCAAACTCCTGACTGGAGGAGCTTGTGTCCTCGCCGTCCTCCTCACTTTGTTGTCTTCTTTCGATCACGTTATCTAAAGAATTCCCACTGCAAAAAAAAAGTCTGTATGAGCAACACTGAATGCCATGATCATAAAAAGAATCTCAACAAATACATTACCTGCTGCTGGAGTCCAAGGTGGCATCAGAGGAATTTGTTCTTTGGAGGAATCCTGGAAGGTGACAAGTGCAGGAGCTCAACAGAGACGGTGGAGACGAGGTGGGCGAGGAGGATAGAAGGCTTGAAGTGCTGGAGCCGGCTGCACTCCCTCTGCTCTCAACTTTCCTCGAAAGGAAAGCCAGGGGGCTTGAGAGGAAACAGGAAGCGAGTGCTGAGAGGGAAGTGCTGGGAGAAAGTGCCAGAGTAGGAGAGAGGCGCTGGGTGAAGTTGTCATATGGGGCGGATCGCCTGGACGGGTACACCTCCTTACGAAGGCAAAGAGGGGCAATCTCCCTTTCCACTTCCACGCTGCAGACAGTGTGGCGACGAGCCCGACGCAAAGATTTGTGGGAATGAGCGACGTATGAGGGGCTGTGGGAGGACTGGTGCTGCAGAGGCGAGTGGAGCCTGTTGTGCTGTGATGGAGGCTTGCTAGTCCATGCCGCGTCACGGGAACACAGGGAGGGGATCTCTGGGCACGAGTAGCTGCGTAACAGGCGCCTCGAAAAGCCGCCATTCTCTGATGAACGTGTACCTGTCGCTGCCAGGTTTGCGTCCTCCATAGTGATGGAGCTGGCCACCTCTTCACTTACACTTGTCCTACTAAGCGAAACCCTGCATTTTCTCCTTTGGTTATCACTTCTCCTCGACTTCATCCCTCTTGCGACTGACCTTAAGCTGGGGAGCCTACCGCTGGTATGATTACTGGTTTCAGGATCAACAGGAAACACCTCTTGTGCCACTGAAAGAGTACCCTTTTCTTTTCCATCCATTAGATGCTCTAATTCATCATCTGCTTTTGCGGAACAGTATGCATCAGGTCTGCAATGGCCTTCGAAAGGTGTCATTTCAAAATATACGGGGTCTGTTGACATTTTACATTTGCCTTGTTCAGTTTGGTTTTCTTTGGTTAACATATGAAGGCTGTCGTCACACTGCTTTGTTTCCAGATTGCTGTCTGGCACAGAAAATTTAACAGAGCCTTTACAGGCTTTTTTGGATCTCTTTGACAGCTGACCTGGACCCGTTCTCTCCCATCTTTGCAGAGAACTATTTAAATCTGTAGGTGGCAGCTCCAACAGCTCTGCTGTTTGTACTGATGAGCTGGAAACCGAAGGGACATCTAATAGTGTAGTGGAACTTGCTTGGTTTTGTGATTTCCGTTTTCGTGGTTTTGTGTTTATATTCCTACACAAGCTTATTCTCTGGAGCTGCTTTCCACTACAGGTAGAGACAAAGACTTGTAATGACTGCTCTGACTGGGTTTGTGGCATTGAAGTGAATCCAACCGTCGTTTCTAGATCCATACCATCGACATCTGCATCGGGTTTGCAAAGATCGGTTCTTGTCTTCAGTCTTGAACCGCTGGACTTGGCCTTGCTTCTGCTCCCTTTTTGGTTGTTCTCTAACGGATCACTGCTTTTATTCAGTGAGCAAACCAACATTGAATCAGTGACACTGTCGGTCTGCATGTGCAACACCGTTTCATCTACGGTGGCAAGCATTTCTTGCACACCTTTGCCCTTCTGGTTTTCCTTGGTCAAAACAGCCCGTCTTCTCCTGGCAGGCTTCAGCTTTTCCTCCCCGTCTGAAACGGGATCTGTTGACACAACTTCCTTTCTTAATGGCTTCAGTCTTTTTGATATGTCACTGTATGACGCCACATTTAGTAACTCTCCAGTTTTTGAATTCTCTTTGCGTGAATCTGCCTTGAGTCTTTTCCTCTTTGCCAAGTCTTGGGAATAACAATCCAGTTTCAGTGTCCTCTTTGATCTCCCAAGACCTGCAGCTGAGCACGTCTCAGTGTTTAGCTGTTCCGTGTCAAAAGTGGGCTGCAATGTCCTTTCATTTGCGCCATCATTAATACTATTCTGGAGGCTCTGTCCAACCAAGCAGCCAATCCCTCCCCCCATGGCATCATCACTGCCATTCCTGTGAGGCGAGTCTGCATCAGGCTGAGTGTAGCAGGCTGAGGGACGTAATGAAAGAGTCTCATCAATCTCACCAGCTTTGCTTGATTGGACAGAAGTCATGGGAAAAGGCCGCTCATAAGCAGCCTCTGGGTCCTTGTTAACTTCACACGTCTTAAATTCAGATCTATTTCCTTTACGTGTCCTCATCCGTGGTTTTTGCTCGGCAGACAATTTACGTTTCTTTCCTTTCACATTATCAGCCATCTTGAATTTGGATACATGTGAGGCACTTAGACTGACAAAAGGCTGTCCAGATGACGGAATAAGAGATACAGATTCTGAAACTTGCTCAGATACAATGCAGGGTAAAAGACTATGTTGTGAAGGCACAGACTTTTTTTCATTTTGTCTTATTGCACATTCATCTGCCTGTTCAAAACTAGGTGTTGACAAGGCTACATCAAATTCTAATTTCCTAGAGTGCAGGGAGACATTTGCTGAAATCTGTTCCCCTCCTACATCACAATGCCTCACCTGAGAGAAAGAACTCTGCTCATAAGCTTCATCTTCCTGATCTGCATCCTCACTTGGTTCCTGCTGAAACATATTGCCTCGCTCTGAGGGTTCAGCATCGGGTGTTCCATTTTCCTGAAGCTCACACCTGTTGAGCAAGTGTGGACGGTCCATGGACGGAGG
>CAAKHG010050523.1:0-11240 GCA_901007715.1 Dactylopterus volitans
GATGATACTTGATGCTCCAGTTATGACAGTGTGTGTGTGTGCGCGTGTGTGTATGTGAGAGAGAGAGTGCACACGTGTGTGCGTGCGTGCGTGTGTGTGTGTGTGTGTGTGTGTGTGTGTGTGTGTGTGTGTGTGTGTGTGTGTGTGTGTGTGTGTGTGTGTGTGTGTGTGTGTGTGTGTGTGTGTGGTCAAACACTGACAGAATGAAAAGCTGCTTCGTCTGGTGAGCTGTGACTCGGTGGTAGTTCCGGTCTCTGAGCAGCATCTCATCCTCTCACCCACGCCCACCCACTGTGGCGTGGAGGTGGGCGGGGCTTACGCAACTGGCGGAGTGTGTGTATTGGGCGTGAATGTGAGGCATGATCATTAAGGACATGGTGCAAAAGAATATGTTGACTATGTTCTGCCGTTGCCTCACGACGCTCAGTAACCTCTGCCAAAACACTTCCGGCCGCCTGCCAGAAACGCTTCGCCCCAAGTTGACTTTTTATCCAGTTTTAAAGAACCTTAAACCACTTTTTGAGTGAAGGGTGAATTGTGTGGGGGGGTGGTGGTGAGCTTTTAATTTTGTAAAACCAAGTGGATCCCAGATCCCTAAGGAGGAACCGCATCCCGACCATCTGACATTTCTCTTTGTGCCAAACTCCGCTGTGCGATATCGTAGATAACCACAGTGCATCGTCCGGTTCGCCGCGGTCCAAACGGCGGAGGATGACACGCCCACCACGCAGGCCTGTAACATCCCGGCCTGACGTCTCTCTCTTCGGTAAGCACCCACGAGTGGCTCCATCTCCATCGGTCCCTCGTCCACCCAGTTGCTCCGGCAGCAGGTATTGCAGCTTATGCCACTACTAAGAACTGCCTTTTCCCACCACCAGAACGTGGTTGATCCTTGTGGTTGATCCCATTATTACGGCATCATATAGTCACCATCAAGTGCTAAAGTTACTGACAGGCTCATACGTATCCCGGCCGGGGTGCAATGGCCACTCCCTCAAAACTGCCACCCCTGCTGTCTCACCTGTACTTTCTGCTGAAAGCGCAATGAGCTCCCTCTGTATGGTAAGCCACGAGGCCCAAAATTGCTCTACCCGTCTCGCCCTCGGGTCACAAGGGTATGTGCCATCCCCTCCTTGCAGTTTTGACACCACTGCTCCCAAATGGTCTGAGGTGAAGCAGGTGGTGTCACAAGCAAGAACTGTATCAGGACAAGGACCAAATAGTGTACCCTCCAGAGTATACAAGAACTGCCCAGCTCCCCAAGTTCCTGTGGACGCTGAATGAGGCTGCCTGGGAGAGCCAAACAATCCCATAAATGTGGAGCAGAGCAGTCATTACCATTATCCTGAAGGAGAAAGCCTCTCAGCAGATAACTACCTCCTGGCTGCAGACAGGCAGAGCTGTCATTGGATGGGAAGCAGCACTCAAGATGAGGTCATCAGCCATGAAGAAAGAAAGGAAAGATCTGGTGATCTTCTTCAAAGTTGCTCAAATGGAAGAGGCGCACTACAATGTCAGCACAACGAGCCGGCAGCAGCAACATTTGAAGCTACGATCAACAGGGCCATCACATGGGTGAATATGTGGAGGAGGCCCCAAGCAAGGCCAAGCCCTCCGATTAGGGTCCACGTAGGGTCCAAGGGGGGGTGAGACTGAGAGCAGCTGGTCAAGGGTGAAGTCTTTCTTTCTTCTTTCACCTGGAGGTGAGTGACGCATGAGGACCGACCTTGACCAGCATCTGACGAGTCCCCACAACATCATGACAGCATCTTTCAGACCAGGGGTGTCAAACTGGTCCGTGAAGGTGCGGGTGCAGGCTTTCATTCCAACCAAGCAGGAGCGCACCTGATGCAGCAAATCAGCGGAGTGAAGGCAGCTGATTGGCAGGAGCGCTCCTGATTCCACTCAACCAATCAACTGTCTTCACTTTGCTGTGTCAGGTGTGCTCCTGCTCGGTTGGAATGAAAACCTGCACCCACAGCGGCCCTTCATGGACCAGTTTGAGACCCCTGCTTTAGACTCTGGCCCACCAGCAACAGGACAGTCCTCGTGATCGATTTATTGGCATCCGAGTGCATCCTCCCAGCACCTCCTGAACTCTGTTGAGATTGGGAGCTGGTGGAGTCACCTGCTGATGTCCCACATCACTGCAGATGGGTTTTACAGGGGCCACGTAAGACCAAATACAGAACGTAGTTCACTGGTTTAAGTTTTGGAGAAGGTGGCAAGCAATGTTCTCATTCACACACACGCGCTGGGTTGTCTGAGATGGGCGGTGTCTGTGGTGTCTGTGACCGTCAGTGTGCCACGCCGAGCTCAACGCCATCATGAACAAGAACGCCGCCGACGTGAAGGGCTGCACCATATATGTGACGCTGTTCCCCTGCAACGAGTGCGCCAAGCTCATCATCCAGGCAGGTGGGTGACACACACACACACACACACACACACACACACACACACACACATTCTCTTTCAGTTAGAGTTTAACTGGACTTTGTTGTGGATTTAAAGGTGGACTCAGTCAGATGTTGGAGAAGCTTGTTGAAGCTGGTTGATATATAACTACAGACTGAATATAACTACAGACTGAATATAACTACAGACTGAATATAACTACAGACTGAATATAACTACAGACTGAATATAACTACAGACTGAATATAATCATATGTTTAAAATACATCTTTTGATGCTCCTGAACGCATCATCAGTGATGTCACTTGGGGGTCGCTGGGTGTTTCGGGTCTTCCACCCCCCCCCCGAATGCCCCCTCTCCGTTGCCCCGCCCCGCTGCCCCTCCCCATGGATCTCCTCTCCTCATCCTCACCATCCTGAGGCAACCGTCGACTACATTTATGACTTTGTTCTTGTAATATTTTGAATTTATTCGTGAAAGCTCAGATTTTTTCTTCCCTCCTTCCTTCCAGGGATCAAAGAGGTGGTCTTTCTCTCTGACAAGTACCGTGGACTCCCGGAAACGAAGGCGTCCAGGAGGCTGCTGGACACGGCCGGAATACCGTACAAGTGAGTCCCGCCCACTTTTGCGATTGGTCGCTGTCGCGTCGCTTTAAGAGAGGCCGCTCGTCAGCTGGTGAGCTCCTCGCCGTTTTTGAGCTCCTCGCCGTTTTTGAGCTCCTCGCCGTTTTTGAGCTCCTCGCCGTTTTTGAGCTCCTCGCCGTTTTTGAGCTCCTCGCCGTTTTTGAACTCCTCGCCGTTTTCCACGCACATCCCTGACGTTTGCGTGCGTGTCGTGTTCCCGTGTTCTTGCAGGGCGTTCGTGGGTGCCCCTGAAGTCAAGATCCACCTGAAGGAGTGACCCTGGGGGGGCGCCGTCGCTGAGAGCAGGAACTCCGGAGCTTCTCTCAGCATCTGTTTTATTCTGGGATTTTACTGTCTTCTTGAAAATGTAAGTGCTCCTGAAATCTACTGTGACGTCATCTCACAGGGGAAAAAGATCGAACCCGACCAAGAACAGGAGGGTCGCTGGAGCTGCTTTGTTATTGGTCCATCGGTGTCACGCCGGCGCTCCGATTACCTTCATAATCGAATCTGTAACTGTGCTAGAGGGGCTTCTGCTCATGCTTGTTTCTGTGATCATTTTATAATCGTGTTTGGATCGGTGGTGGTTTCTGAGGAAGATCTGAGGAGCTCGTGATCCAGTTCACCATCTTCACACATGCCCCGCCAACGGCGGGGTGTCAGTCATGTCACGGTGACCTTTGACCTTCGAATTCTAATCAGTTCACGTGAATGTTTTTGAGTTTGGACGCCTTCGTTCGCGCAACGTCGTCACATTAAAGCTTTAAAGATCTCTGACACGTCTCAGCATCTTTGTCGATGTGACCGAGGGAGGAGCAACATGGATGCACAGCCGCCTTAGCTTAGCATCTGCGGTTAGCATTTATCGCAGTAACCCGGCCATGCTAGTCGAACGGACGGGGGGTCCAGTAGGTCCTCGTCCATCTTAACACGACACCATGAGTGTCCCAGTCTGGAGGAACATCTACTCATGGACCACATGAAGGGAAAAATCATCCGCTTCACCAGAAACGAACCACAAAACACCGCAAACAGAATCTGGAATCTGATCATCAGCGGCGGAAATTCTTCGTCTCCACTCTCGTATCACTCGGCATCCACAAGAGATATTAACAATACTATTAATGATTTTTAAAAGTGAAAAGATGACTCAACCCTCATGGGAGAGTTGTGTGTGTGTGTGTGAGCTTAAACAAATCCAACAGAAAAAGACGAGATGAAACCAACATAAATGTGCGCGTTGGTTGTAGGTAGGAAGAGAACCCCCAGGGGGCAGTGTTCACCAAGGAACCGGAGCCTCTCAGGCAGAAGCTTCTGAGGAAAACCTTCCTTTTCCCTTCAAGAATTCAGTCTTGAAACAAAAGTCAGTCATACTCGCATTGGAAACATGTTTCTGCATTTACTGCTCCACTTCACAGCTTTTCTATATGACGCTTGAGTCACGAGAATCAGCTGAGCTGAACTTAAAGGATGCTGAGATGAAGTTTAAGCAATGTTAACTGCAAAATGGGAATCATGAAATATTTCATATGCAGGTTTAATTATATATCTAAACATTATTGTATAGGAATTAATGACAGCCAGACTGATTTATCAGCGGGACTCTTTTTTGGCCGATATTTACGTGTTCCAGATGCATCAGCGTTGGCAAAAAGTGGCCGCTTAGCTTCTATTCAGAGTGTAAACGCATCATTTCACAAGACGCCCAATTTCAACAACTGTTTTATTAAAAATCAGTAACTCACTTTACACACCTGAGAAAAACATGAAAAAATTAGCAGTACTGAGTGTTTACAGTCGCTTATTGATCAGCTGGTCTCCTGTGGGGGGAAGATGAAGCGCCGAGCTGCCTCCTGTTTAGTGCTGCTGTCGCCTGGAGCGCCAACATAAACACACTGGAGACCCACAACAGACAGGCAGGTCCTGGTCCTCCTGGTCCTCCTGGTCCTCCTGGTCCTGGACCCTCTCTGAGCAGCAGACTACCACGGCACCATGGCCGCTCCCTTCCAGGGTTACGGTGGTGTAGTTTGGCGTGCGCTGCACTGCGAGCGAGGGCGTGAGGTGTTTGAGCTTCGTGTATCGTGATGTCCAGCGCGTGACTGGGCGCCGATGCTCGGGGGGGAGGCGGCGGCGGCGCGCTGCGCGCTGCGCGCTGCGCGCTGCGCGGCTCTAACCAACCCCGGCTCACTGCCGGCCGTCGGTGCTGTTAAACGGGTGCTGCTGTGTTGCTTCTGTGCTTCCTTCCTTTTTAACCTTTCCCGATAATCTTGATTGTATCTCACCTGTACGACGCCTTTTACCACCTGGGCGGGACCTGGAGCTGGAAATGAGCCTGATTGGCCAAAGGCGCCCTGTTTACTGACGCCGTGCAGCTGACTCGCAGGGACTGTCCACGTGACAGTAAACCAATGAAATGAAAAATGAATAAAGACGTCTGGTGTCGGTCGTCCTCTAGACCCCGCCCACTTAAAAACAGACCGTCAGCCATCTTGGGTCAGACGGTTGCAGGCCTGTTTCTGCTGCTGCCAGGAGACGCTGCCCTTCCATTTTAAGGTCAACCAAGGTCATGACCTTTGCTGGAGGTAAACCCCCCTCACACACACGCTCGTCTGTAGTCATGCTGCACATCATTATTATTATTATTGTGTGTTACGGTTATGATGCGTGCACGCACACACACGCACACACACACGCACACGGGTGATCAGATCTGCTTTGATTAATTTATGCTCCTTTCCGCCGCAGCGATGGCGGATGCTGCCCCCCAGATGGTCGATTCCACGCCGCCGCCTTGGAAATGACTCGGAAACGGGCAGGAGAGGAGCTGGCAGGTGATTGGCTGAACCGGTTCGCTGCCAGGTCAGGAAGAGCGAATCATAACATAAATCATAACTTCATCAGACCTTTCGGAGGCACCTTCAGCCGTTGTTAAACAGCCGATTCGATACTCAAATTCAAAACTGAATTCATTTTATTTGGTTTCTCTGGCGATAAACTGCCTTTTAAGAAAATGTATGTTTTTAATCTAATTTCACAGCAAAGTTCCATGAGCACGGCAGCAAATATGCAAACCAAAAGCCAAATCTTAGCATCTTCATCGCCTGTTTAAATATTGAAAACCATGCCTGGACACTGAAACTCGACACAAACCCCGAAGCAGTGATGGATTTGATTTGTATTGAAATTAGAATAAGTTAAAATAACTTATTTCAATGTTTGGTTATTAGAATCAGAATCAGAAATACTTCATTAATTCCGGAGGAAACTGTATGACTACAGTTGCTCCATGTCAGTAAAAATAGAAGATACAGCAATGAAGTGCCAAAATGTAACAAACTATTACAAATAGAAATAGACAATATGCTGTTCACTGAATGTAAAGTACTTCTTTGAACAGAGCAGCATGTAAGCACGAGCATTATCATAAATGTATAAATATTTGATAAATATCGACGTGAGTACAGTCACAGGATTTGCTGATACTGCAGTGCAGCCTAGCGTTAGCCTCCATGGGTAACTTAGGTAGCCTAGCGTTTGCCCCCGTGGGTAACTTAGGCTGCCTAGCGTTAGCCTCCGTGGGTAACTCAGGCAGCTTAATGTTAGTAACAATGGTATCCATAGTTTGTTGATGGTGTCCATGGCAACGCACCGTTCTGCTGGTGACGAGTCAGTGCGCCATGGAAATGACTCTGAAGCTGTTATTTAAAGGTACATCAGTGTCTTATCTGGGCTGTGGGTAACCATGGTGATGAAGCCCGAAAATGAATTGTCCTTTAAAGGGCAAACTCATTTACCATAATCATCTTCCTGGCGAGGGGGCGTGTCTGAGAGCCAATCAGAACACTCAAATTGATCGGTGACAGCCAAACATTCAGAAAAAAGCAGCCCATACTGCTAATTGTGAGTAATGAGAGCAGACTGTGTTCCTAAACATCATAACGGCGGGGACCCTTAAGCTAATGGCACCTGGAGGTGCAGGGACCGATGGAGGTTGGGTGCATCAGTCAGCCACAGAATTCCACACGTGTGAAGGCAACTGGATGCTTTTTTTTCCCCCCTTTTGTGTTGTGACGCTTGCTCGTCACTGGGCGGCGCTATCTGGCCGTCCACCGCTCTGAGTTGAGAGAGAGACGGAAAAAGCAGCACAAGTTTCGAGGATTTTATTCTTTACCGTAGAAACACTGTACATAAATTACTTTCTCTGAGACTAATATTGATGTACGGATAAGTGGATTTCTTAACCTTTAAAATAAAAAAAAGATAAGCCCATAAAACATTGTCGACTCGTCTCAATTGTCTCTGGAAAAAACGTTGGTAGCATATGATGTAAATATGATTCTCTTCTTTCCTTCAAAATGATTAAAACTGCCGTTCAGACCTGGAAAACACACAAACACACAAAGAAAACGCCTCTAAGTTCACCTCCACAACCAATGAGAGAACGGCCACACCGACTTCTGATCTAGTACTGTTACTCATTAAAGTCACTGATGGCGATGCACTGTCCCTTTAAGAAGAAACGAGCAAAAAACGTGGAGAGAAGCAACGATTGGTTACTACTCACAGCAAACCCCGCCCCCCGCCCCACCCACCCGCCCCCCAAAAGCCAAGACAACATGTTTCTATTGCAAGCAATACTACCACCTTCCACCGATAAAAGCACAGGGTCTAAGGATGCGTCCGGAGGCCCGGTCCCGTTCATCAGACGTGACGGAACCGCCGAGCCAGGCGGGTCCACAAAGAGAACGTCCACAGAGAACCGCGAATGGCCGCGGCGCCGTCGATTGTTTTCGTACGAGTCTGTAGACCTTGTAAAGCACAGGGACGATGAGGGGGAGGAGGGCGAGGATGAGGGGGAGGAGCTTATTTCTCAAACCGACCAAACGGATCTCGATGAGAAAGAAACTCGAAATGAAGCTGCGGTGGAGATGGCGGTCGGGTCCGATGGCGGTCGGGTCCGATGGCGCTGGTGGTGGCGGTGTGGTGACAGCGGAAAGAGTGGCGGTAAACACTGTTATATCCCCTTTAGTTTGAAGCAAATGCAAGTTTATATAGAAAAAACAAAGAAAAAATACAACAAAAAAAAAAAATCTGTCTTTTTTTTTTCCCTTCGTACAAATTGTCCATTTTTTTGTGCCTGTCTCTCCCGGAGAGTCCACATCAGTCCCGTCCGGTGGCTTCGGCCTCGGGTACGAAAACGTCCAGCGGACACGGACGCCGCAACGGGCCTCCGGCAGCAGCTCCGGCCGTCCACGACCCGCGAACGCCGCCGCTGCGGCGCCTGCTCCAACCGGTTTGGACGTCCCACTGTTTCACAGCAAGATATATAGCACTCAAGTTAGCCCCGCCTTCCGGAGGGAGGGGGGAGGGGCATGCGTGCAGGCAGTTCAAAGGCAGACGACGGGGCGAAAGAAAGAACACGGAAAGGCATCGGTGGAGAGACCGAGCCTTCTCATTGGCCCACGAAGAGCTCGTTGGTCATCGGAAACGGGGCGCTCGCTCAGAGTCTGGACACAGTTCGGTCACGTGACGTCCGTCGGGCCGTGAGGGGCGGAGCCGCGGCGACGCCGTGTTACCTCCTGCCGATCTCGCTCTGCCGCAGGAACTGGATGTTGTTGGCGCTGTCGGCGAGCTCGGGGTACTGCTCGATGGACAGCACGTAGTAGCCGTCGTAGCCCAGGACCTTGCCGCTGCTCAGCAGCTGCCGCTTCTCGCCCTCCGTCCACAGCCGCACGCCCTCCTCGCCGTCCCTCACCCGCTGCTGCTCGCGGGCCCAGGCGCTGGACAGGGCCCTCTGCCTGGCGTGCTCCAGGATGCGCGCCTTCTCCTCGTCCAGCGTGGTCCCGTAGCGCACGTGCAGCGCCAGGGCGCCGTACTGGAGCTCCACGTCGGCGAAGCGCCGCGTCCGGCCGTTCATCACGGTGGTGGACTGGGACACGGTCACGTTCACGCCGTTCTCCAGGGACTTGCGTCCCGAGGTGAGACGCAGCGCGCTCAGGTCGTTCTCCGGCAGGCTGGTCTTGATGAAGAAGTGCGTGTCGCGTCCCTCCACCGTGAAGTGTAGGTCCTCCAGGTAGAAGGCGTTGTTTAAGACCGCCGCCACTTTGATGCAGTCCTCGTTGGCGATGTTGAGGACGTTGGTCACCACGCGGCCTTGGATGACGGCGAGCATCACGCCTTTACCGATCAGAGACCTGACGGTGGCGAACCACAGCCAGGGTTTGGCGTGGTCCGAGTGCCGCCGGCTCAGCTGGATCTCCGGCATCCGCTCGAAGGACAGGAAGGCCCGCGACTGGCGAGTCACCTCCTGCTGGACGCCTGAGATGGACTGTGGACGAGAGACAGAGACACACTGGTGTTAGCGTGTCTGCGTCCGCGGCGCCGCGCGCCAACACGACAAAAAAAACGGACTCGCAATGCGTCGCAGTGGGGGACAGTGGGGGACGCGTTGCGTCGCGGTGGGGGACAGTGGGGGACGCGTTGCGTCGCGGTGGGGGACAGTGGGGGACGCGTTGCGTCGCGGTGGGGGACGCGTTGCGTCGCGGTGGGGGACAGTGGGGGACGCGTTGCGTCGCAGTGGGGGACGAGTCCCTCCGCCCGGCAAGCGGGCGGTTACTACGGAGCAGAGAATATTTGTGACCCCAACACACGCGCGCGCACACACACACACACACACTCACGTACATGCACAAAAGCTTTTCTTTTTGCACACATAAATAAACATATTTGCATATTAAAAGTGTTGCTAAAAATTAGAACTGTTTTTTGATCTCAAGTTAATACCAGGTCTGAAATATTTTTGATCATCACGTGATCATCACCACCACCATCATCATCTTCACCACCATCGAGGACCCCACTCACCGGCAGGTCGTCCCACAGCTGGCTCTTCTTCATCTCCAGCGACGGCTGCGTCAGGTCAAACTTGGGGATGGGGAACCCTGGGATGGCGTTGTGGAGGTGGAAGCCAAACGTGACCAACCAGATGTTGACGTCTGAGCAGAGACAGAGAAGGACCTCAGGGCTCAGATGGAGAACAGGAGCATTCAACAAGAGTAAAAACTCGGATGTTAATCGTGACAGTTGTGCCTCGCTATCCCAGCTCATCTCAGCGATGAAGACGCGGCGCAGCTCTTTGCTCCTCAACTAACCCTCTGAGAGTGACTGATAATTTCACCTCAGCAACAACTTGTGATACTTTTCTCAACATTTCATGAAATGTAGCAGGTTGTGTTGAAGCAGCAGCAGTGAACATGTGGTTATGCTGCCATCTGGTGGCCCGCTGGTGAAGCACGACCCGAGCTGGATCTTCCCATCATGCCCTTTACCTGTCACATACTCTTTGACCTGGTGGATCTTGCTGATGGGGTTGTTGCCTCGGAACATGTAGAGATTGAAGGGTTGGGGGTCTTTACCCACCCGGGTCCAGGTGCTGATGTCGGGGGTCGTCCACCTGCGCCGCAAACAAACGCGCCCGGGTCAGATGACACACCCGCAGAGCACCGACAGCCAATCACGGGCCTGCTGGGACGCCTACCTGCCGGCGGGGATGTCGTAGTCTCTGTCTCCGAAGTGCAGCAGCCGGGTCAGAGGGTCATAGAGGCCGCCATGGAAACCAACCACCAGCACGAAGTCTGGGTTGGAATCGAAATAAACCTCGCCGTACGCCGTGTACTGCACCTACACACACGCACGCACAGACACACACACACACACACACACACACACACACACTTCTAATTAAATCACTAGAGTCTGAACATAGAGACAAGTTCTTTCATCCATAAGCCCGCGAGAGACACACACTTTCACACTCATTCACACCCATGCGCACGCACGCACGCACGCACCACGCACGCACACACACACACACACACACCTGTTTCAGTAGCAGCCCGTTGTTGCTGAAGACAGCCAGCGGCGTCCCGGTGTTGTCACAGGCGATATAGAACTCCTCCCCACTGCTGATTTCCATGGCAAACACGTGACCCTGCAGGACAGCAGACGCCCCGTTACTCACGCACACACACACACGCCACGTTACACGCACACACACACGCCACGTTACACGCACACGCCACGTTACACGCAACGTTACTCACACACACACACACACATGCACACTGGCAGTTGTCTGCTGTTGGCCACTGAGCAGCTTAGTTGGAACAAAACTGGGCTACATGCTTTGTTAAGGGCAT
>CAAKHG010050526.1:0-10235 GCA_901007715.1 Dactylopterus volitans
GACCATTCGTATCCCCAATGGTAACCATGTTATACACACAGAGCTGCTGTGCGGCTGTTTCTTTGTAACTCTATTTTTGTTTCTCTTCTGTGGGTGACAATCTGATAATAATATTGTAGGACTCCCTGGGTATTGAAAGCATATAGAATAATCAAGTGACACAGTTAACACAAACCTGCTTATCTATCTCTAATCACTGTTCAGTTATTGTGCAATGTGAAATAGCTGACTCTCACAGTTTGTTTATACCACAACTGTATTTTTTCAAGCTATTACACTGGAACAATAATATCCTTTCAAATAAATAGATAAGTTCCAGATTATATAGAGTTGTAAATGTTGTGTAATGAGTCTATCATTGCACCACATTACATTGCATAAAACATGCGTGCAAGTCTCTGCTGAGTCAATAGGGCTTTGTAATCAGGTTGCAAAATTAGAAAGTGTTCAGGGACCACATGCTTTATCTCTGCTGTGTCTGCACAATCTTCTGCATGTTATTCTTTAAATTTCATTTAGTTTAGAAATGTATAATGTGCAACTCGGCTTGAACCTGTGATGTGAGCAGAGATTCGTGCAGCAGATTCTTGCTTTTTATGCGAGTTGCTGATAGCAAAATAGGACAAACCTTCAAAAAGCATAGCTCTCAAGAGTCGTTGCAGACACCTTAAATATCTCCAAAATCGTTTACGCTAGAAAAATATTGACACTACCTGTCACTGTCTAAAGTGCACAATATAGGCATTCACCTGAGGACATGGTTTCCCCTGTTGACTGAAGCCACACCATATCTATTTTAATGTTTTAGAAGTGTGCTAAAAAGTAATTTTCACTGTATATTGTTTTATGTCTGGTCACATTTCTCTCGCCTATGTTGCAAATCATAAGAACAAACCAGTGATACGATGATACTGGCCTGAATTTACATAACAGTATCACAACCCAGTAAACAACCCAGTAAACACCCCAATCAAAGCCGAAGGCGCTGCTGCAGGCTGCTTCAGTCACAGCAAAAATTACATTCAGTTGTGAAGGTGGAATTTGCCCATATCAAAAGCTTAGCAGATCAATACATGGTCTTAAACCGTAGAAGTAATAACAATGTCTCATAGCAAAGTGACTGTTTAAAACACACTTAAACTAGAATTACTTTACTGACTAAAATATCTCTCCTCTTTGAACCGTCACCTTATCGTGGTGGAGGAGTTTGCATTCTCTAATGATCCTAGGAGCCATGCTGTCCGGGGCATTGGCTTTTTGTTGACCCCAAGACTCTCCGCCTGTACAATGGGGTTCTCCCGGTTGGACGAAAGGGTAGCTTCCCTACAGCTTCCGTTCGGGGAATGGGTCCTGACTGTTGTTTGTGCTTACGCACCGAACAGCAGTTCAGAGCACCTACCCTTTTTGTAGACACTAAGACGGGTGCTGGACAGCGCTCTGACTGGGGACTCCATTGTTCTGCTGGTGGACTTCAATGCCGTCAAGCTGAAGAAAGAGGCCTACAGGTCATGGTTGGTCTGTGAGTCTCCGGAAGCAGCTGATCAGTACCGGTTGGCTAAGCGGTCCGCAGCCAAGGCAGTTGCAGAGGCAAAAACTCAGCGTGGGAGGAGTTCACTGAGGCCATGAAGGAAGATTTTCGGTCATTTCCGAAGAGATTCTGGAAAACTGTCCGGCGTCTCAGGGGCAACAGATGGCAACTTGTTCTAGGTGGGGGCGGGGAGTTGCTGATGTCACCTGGGGCAATCCTCTGGCAGTGGAAGGATACTTCGAGGACCTCCCAAATCTGGAGGACCTAGAGGTGGGTCGTCCAATCACTGGGGCAGAAATCACAGAGGTAGTGAAACAACTTCACGGCAGTGGAGCTCCAGGTTTGGATTAGATCCACCCAGGGTATCTTAAGGCTCTGGATGTTCTAGGGCTGTTGTGGTTGACAGGCCTCTGCAACAATGCATGGTCATCGGGGGCAGTGCCCTTGCAGTGGCAGACCAGGATGGTGGTCCCTATCTTCAAGAAAGGAGACCAGAGAGTGTGCTCCAACTACAGGGGGATCACACTACTCAGCCTCCCTGGGAAAGTTTACGCCAGGGTGCTGGAAAAGAGGGTCAGAGTGATAGTTCAACCTCGGATTGAGGAGGAACAATGCGGTTTTCGTCATGTCCATGGAACCACGGGCCAGCTCTATACCCTTGGAGGGGTGGTTGAGGGGAAGTGGGAGATTGCCCAACCAGTCCACATGTGTTTTGTGGACTTGGAGAAGGCTTACGACCATTCACCCAAGGGCATACAGTGGAGGGTGTTCCAGGAGCGTGGGGTGAGTGGTCCCTTGCTAAGGGCCATTCAGTCCCTCTACCAAAGGAGCACAAGCTTGGTTCGTGTAGCCGGTTGTAAGTCGGACTTGTTCCCAGTGAGGGTTGGACTGCGCCAGGGCTGCCTTTTGTCACTGGTTCTGTTCATAACCTTTATGGACAGAATTTCTAGGCACAGCCGGGGGGTGGAGGGTGTCGAGTTCGGTGAGCAGAGGATCTTGTCGATGCTCTTTGCGGATGATGTGGTCCTTCTTGCCTCATCGAGCCGAGACCTCCAGCTCTTGCTGGGGCGGTTCACAGCCGAGTGTGAAGCAGCTGGGATGCGAATAAGCACCTCCAAGTCCGAGGCCATGGTCCTCAGTCAGAAAAGGGTAGATTGCGTTCTCTGGGTTGGAGAGGAGGTCCTGCCTCAAGTGGAGGAGTTCAAGTATCTCAAGATCTTGTTCACGAGTGAGGGAAGAATGGAGCGGGAGGTGTCAGTGGTGATGCGGGCGCTTAACCGATCTGTGTTGGTGAAGAAAGAGCTGAGCCGAAAGGCGAAGCTCTCGATTTACCAGTCGATCTACGTTCCAACCCTCACCTATGGTCATGAACTTTGGTTAATGACCGCAAGAACAAGATCGCGAATACAAGGGGCTGGAATGAGTTTCCTCCGCAGGGTGGCCGGGCTCAGCCGTAGAGATAGGGTGAGGAGCACGGACATCCGGGAGACGCTCAAAGTAGAACCGCTGCTCCTCCATGTCGAGAGGAGCCAGCTGAGGTGGCTCGGGCATCTGATCAGGATGCCTTCTGGACGCCTGGGGGTCCGTCCGGAGAGGCTGGCGGAAGTGGCTAGGGCCAGGGCTGTCTGGGCTTCCCTCCCGAAGCTGCTGCCGCCGCGACCCGGACCCGGATAAGCGGAAGACAATGAGTACGAGAGTACTAAAATATCTTTCAGTCTAACACTGTAATGCGATTTTTTTTTCCTTCTGTCTTTTATTTTACTTTGATTCTATATGTTCAAGATTAAGTTGTATATTTTTCAAGAGCCTTACCGGTTTTGGATTTGGTAGATCTATACACTACCCTGAAGTTTAGCATTAAACCCATGCTATTCAGGAGAGGTTTTGCTCATGGTATGGCAAAATATCTCCAAAAGGGTTTTTTCACCAAAAACTATGGCCGGACATCCAGCCATATGTCATTGAAATACTGTATAATAATTGTATTAACTTAAACTGGCAAACTGGATTTAAATTGTCAATCATTTCTCATAAAAGTCTCTCTAAAGAGTTCCTTCATCTGTTGTTATGAGGGAACCCAATTTTTCAGAGCCAATTTAGAATCATTGCACCCTTGGTCAGTTCTGCTGCAGATGGATTCCCTTGTGTAACATCTGGCAGTCTCCAGGCAGTGTGCATCCCTCTATTCACTCCCTTGCTCATAAGCTGGTGTAAAATTGCCCCTTTGAATCTTCTTCACAGCAGATTTCTCATTCAGTGGTAGAGTCGTTCTCAGCACACAGTCAAAATCTCTCTTTATTTTTGTGTAATATGCTAAACACAGCCACATAAGTTCTCTCTGTCTGTTTCTTTGGATTGATGAATGTGGCAGAACGGCTCAGAATTCCCCAGCTCCCAAGGCTCTGATGTGTGCCAATCTCTAGGATTATGAGACATATGGAGGCATGCGAGTACACAAGCATGAGCAAATGAATTCAAACTGACACGAACAGAGGACACTCATATAGATGGACATACAAGCAAGAATAAAGTAAATATTCACTTTTTTTGAAAGCCTCTACATAATAAATTTCACTAAATTGAACTGTGGGAATTTGAGATTTGGAAAAGCCTCTAAAAACCCTCCAACTCAGACATGCAGACTTTACAGTTATATTTTCATTTCAAGTTGATCCAAATCTTTAGTTGTTAAACCTCTGGGAGCAGCACACTAAGAAGAGCACTTCTCATCTACCATCATCCCAACAGTTTCCACAGCAAAATTTAAAATGCACATATTGTTTAACAGTATCAACAGGGAGCATCACCTAAGATTTAAATGTATAATCTACAGAGTAAACATAAAACGTATATTTGTGGACGGCCCATTCCACCACAGCACTAACCATATCTGTAAGAGGAATAGAGCTAGAAAAAAAGGCTGTTGTTGAATTATTGATGCAGACAGATGTTTGGAAATGGACAAAATAAAGTGTAAGACAGAGTGATAAAACAGAGGGACAACATCCCTTGCCGCATGGCCTAATCTGCTGCTGACTGTCATCTGCCCTGTGAATAGTGACACAAAGGTCAGTGCTGTTGCTGTTATTGCTCAAGTAATTGTTATCAAAGGATGGGTTTGTACGAGCGTGCGATGGACTGTGTTTTTTTGAGTGTGCTCCTTTCTGTGGGTGAGTGAGTGTGTGTTTATCTGTTTTAAGTTTGGTTTTGATCAGTGCTGAAGGATTTAAAGCTTGTAATACCTTATCCTGGCTTGGTACCAGTGACACACTTTCCACTGTAGTCTACATCTTTGAACTGTAGAAACTCTGTGGGCAAGAAAGAAAAAAAAACACATTTTTTTTACATCCTCCATTATTTATCTATATCATATTATTTTTGATAACTCGTGGAAATGCTGACATTTGTGTTAATACATAGCATTTATTTTCCCAGAGTAACATTTCAGGTAATGTTGGGTTCTCTGGATTTATAAAACTTGGGTTAGATATGCATGCATGAAAACAAAAACAACTTACAGAATGGTAAAGCATGTTCATAGAACAGAGAATGCTTAAAAATGCAATTTTTTTTTTTTCAGAATGTAGACAAGAAAATTAACCCAGTCATTATTGCCTATTCATTAAAAACCTACAGCCTACAGCCAGTTAGCGTAGCTTAGCATAAAGACTGGGCACACAGTCTTTCCATATCCAAAGGAAAAATATCAATGACATAAAAGAAAATGAATAAAAAATAAAGTTCACCAGTCAACATGAATAGAGTATCGTCTTATCAAATTTTTAACAATACAATTTTTATTGCAATTTTTTTTCAAATGCATTCATTAGCTATTAATATTTACTAAGAACAACTTAAATAATGATATAAATAATATGATTAACTTAATAATATTGTCTATCGTGGTTATGTGCCAGCCAGTTAGAGACAACTGGTTTTAAGGCGGATGCTTGCTTCACCTCAGCAGCTCATGCGTGGTGGCAGCAGCCTTGTGCTCTGCTGAAGTGTCCTTGAGCTTGACACTAAATCCCTTCTTTGCCTGCTCAGTCATCACTCTGCGTGGCAGCATCACACTAAAATGTTAATGTGCATGCCAGGTGTGAGTATCAAATGCTTCCAGTTGGAGTAATTGAGGAGTCTTTTGTCAAATCTTCAAAGTAATAAACAATTGTGACGTTAAAAAGGTTCCACGTAATTGATATAGGCATAAATAAACATGAGGAAAAAATAAGTTACTATTTATCAAAAAGTTAATAGGGTTGGGTTTTTTGGGATAAAAAAAACAAACAAAGCCATAATAGTAATTGAGAGTAGTACACATTTTGGTACCGTAGCAACCTTTATTGAATATGATAGTGAGTAGGGAAGGGTATCGATCTCTGGTACATAGTGGTACTAGTTCCTGACTGCTCAATACCAAAATAGGTGGCAGTTTCTCCTCTGTGGAACAATCGCCACCAGGAAAAAAACAAAAAACTGTTTTCCCTTCTTTTACATACATGAAACTCATCATTTCCTCAATAAATAAATAGATGAATAAATAGATAAAATACTTTTCAGATCTTTTCATAATGGCTGTACTGATTACATCTTAAAGATATTCATCCCTACCTTTGAAAACCAACATGTAAGAATTTCATCAACCTTTCTAGCAACAGTAACCTGAATCAAATACAGAGGCCATTGCCATGATAAGTTAAGACTAGCTCAGCAAGCAGGATTTACAAGAAAACTATTTCCTACAGTATATCTGCAGGCTATTTTTGATGCAGGGCAATTGTTGGCAATTTTGGGCCACATACATGCTAACACACACACACACGTACGCACGCACACGCACGCACACACACACACACACACACACACACACACACACACACACACACACACACACACACACACACACACACACACACACACACGCACACACACACACACACACACACACGCACGCATGCACGCACGTATGCTTCCACACTCTTCCAACAGCAGGCGCAAAATATCACCCCTGGATATATCAAATTATAGCATGCAGTACATTCAATTACATCTGATGGCAGATGGTGTAAACAAAATCATACACACGTAATCTCAATGGTGAGAGCCCTCTCTCAGATATTAACAGTGATATCTTGAGAACTGACACAGGACTAGACATATTAAGACGTGGAGGAGCCTGTTAGAGCTTTAATCTGATGACTCAGCAGTTTTTTTGGATGTGGAGTAATCCTGAGAACTAAGAACACACTTACAGAAGTGTATCACAAATGAGGCCAGTATACTGAGTGAATCACACATTGAAAACTAACCAGCACACTTGCTCTCTCTGTCTATTGAATTGACATGGTATTACTTAAATTATTTGTTTTATTGTGGTAAAAAAATGTTGATTACCGCAAATGTAATAGAGATGATTTCTTTCGTGTGAAATATGCCTTGAATGTAATAGATGTATTAGTGATAATGGATCAGATTAATGTTTTTAATCAGCAGTAGATTTTGCTTTGACAGTTGCTTATAGTGTTAATACAACATCTTCAATGCTTTCGAGACAAATGTCGTTGTTGTTTTTTTAATTCTTTATAAGGCCTTACTCTCATTGCAGATTGTACGGTCTGTCAACCAATTACTCTTTGTAATAACAAAATTAGGTCTTATGGCAGTTATCAACTATAATTCAGAAGCATGACAATGAAATAATACAGATTGTATTTTTTTTCCCTTCCACTTTACAAAGGATGTGTAGAATTATCTTATCTACACCAAAGCAAACATGCAAATAGATAATGCACAACAAACAGGTTCACTAATGCTTGCCTGAATACTTTTCACAATGATTAAAATGAGAGGCTGGGAAGACCTTATTACTTCATAGCCTCCACGATATGCAAATAAAAGACTCACCATTCTTTAGGTAGATGACCTTGCCACCACCGTGCGAATGATTGCTCTCAGCTCCTGCAGGCTGTCCTCCCCATCCAACATCAGTCTCTCTTGAGCTCTGTGACTGTTCTCTGACTTCTGAAAAATAAAACAGACCTTGGAGTAAACTACATTGTTTTTCTTTCCCAATTTAAATGAATAAATTCCCCAGTTAGACTTTTAATGGAAGGGTTAGAGGGCAAGTGGGGAGGTGGAGAGAAAGATGGCGAGGCAATTTGCTAATGGAACACAGAGGAAAAATGGTGTGGAAGAACGAAAAGGTGAAAAAAAAGAGATAACCTCGGTCTGTCTGGAGAGAGCCAAAGTGAGCTATAGGGCAGGAGCTAAAGTGGTTTTAAAAAACACCATCATTAACTGTCATCCTCATCTCAGGTTAGGTTAGGCCTCAGAGAGAGGGAGGCAAGAGGGGGAGCTGAGGATGGAGGAGGTACAGGAGGTACCATATTTGGCCAGAAGGCCATCATTGTAGGTCATCATTCAAAAGCTCACGATCTTCATTTAATTACCTGCTCTCGATCTCAAAACCACTTCCTCTCCTCCTGTACCTCAGGTGAACGATGCTGTTAATTGCTGTCTAACTTGAGCCCCATCAACCAAACTTTGTCCTGATGACGGCATTGCAAAAAAATTCATCTCCTATAGCCCTGTAACTGTGTATCCAGATTTTCTGCGGACTGTCAGCAAGATGAAGCTTTAGGATTTGTCCTGCTTAATTCAGCGGGACATTATTTACAATCTCTCTTCACTCTCTGGGATGGGGGTCATGAGTTAGGAAGATATTTGGTTGACTTACTGTTGTCACGCGATTGAGTTGGCCGTTATCGTCACACGTATGACCCATTTATATGCCTATATTGCCTACTAAATGGTTTATCGCACATTTAGTAACTCCAGTAGGCTGTTATCACCCATTTCAAAGTGTTTCTTGCTAAATTGCCATGGCAAGAGATAGCGTTGCATATTGTCTGCTGCTTACAAACACAAAATGTGTTTTCTTTCGTTGTGTGTTTAAGCAAAATTATCTCAATAAGCATGAAATCAAAACTTGTCTGTGCGCAGTACATGTGTGAAATATGGAAAAAAAAAGTAGCTCACAAGTCACAGCTCCATGTGTCATTCATGGTGTAGTGCCAACTCTTATTAGTTGTATATAAACACAACATGAGAAACATACAGTATAGCTGAGACTACATGACACCTGGACTTCTCATCTGCTTCTCTGACATTCACCTTATGTCAATGCATGCCTTTATAAAGTATAATACAAAGAGCTGCGTCTTGGTGTTGACATATGTTTAAAAATGGTGAATAATGTTAATCAGAAGATCATTTCTTACTGATGCAGCTTCACAATGAATCACATTTGGAAGTCACAGGAAATGTATTTGTCTTTGTGAGCTAGCTTACGAGGGAGTGTGATCACTCTTTAAAAATGTCTATAAAAAAAGGTCTTATTTTCAGCATTTTTTATTTTTTTGATAGCACATCAGTTGCAAATATCGCAGGGGAGTAATGAATCAAAATAGGACAGCCACAGTGAGCTTTAAAATGCAGATCTCCAAGCAACAGGCAGCTACTTCAACTTCCCAGCAAGGTAATAATTTCTTAGTACGGACTTGAGACCCGTGCAGCAACTCATCAATTCATTGGGACTCAAGCCTTTGCTGCCAGACTTCAATCTGAGTGAACTGAAAGATTGTTGCACACGTCGTGTGTCAGATCGCAGACAGAGTAATGGAAAATTATTGCATGACCTTTTCGATAAATTGTAGTATTAAGCGATTACCACAAGAGCCCAAGTGTCGCTTGATCAGTAAGGAAGCTTCTGGATGTGCCTTTCATAACCCAAAATTTCATACCTGAAACAACTACCCTGCATTCTACTCATTCATGGCTAAAATGAGTCATCCCTGAAAATACATCTCAACACATGGTTGCAACAGTAACCACGGAGTGAACAATTCACAACTGTCTTGACCAGAAAATGAAAATTTTCTGCTTAAATGCTTTAATTTGAGCAGTTTAGGATGTGGCTATGACTGTCAGAAGAGCGTTCATCAGACAGGTAGATAATATTTCACTTCATCAGTGGTGGATTGACCAACAATCTGAAATGTCTGTCTAAACTGCTCGTTGATTAAGGCATCCGCACCATATCAGCGATCCCATACTTTACAATTAATATATTTTTTAATCAATTCTTTAATTAGTTTACATGACAGTGTAATAATCAAGTGGAGTCAATCGAGCCCAAAACAGCCTGAGGACTATGTGTTATGAGGAGCAAATTAAAAAAAAAAAGTTGCAGCGGCTTGGTTCTCCACAGAGCAGTGACTCGCTACCACTGATGCATACACATCATTTAAGACCAGATATCACACGCCTGGTTGACCACATCTTTCTAATAGCCTGTCAGTTTATTTGAGAACGCAGGTGATTTTGATGAAGTGTATAACAGACCAAGGTCGATAAGCAACAGCTAATAGCCGGACGCTATCAGGACCACGTTTGTCTAGTAATGACATGATGACATATAGCGGGGGGACACATGATCAAAATTCAAAAAACAACAAATTAAAAAAAATAAGTTTCTTGAGCAAAAAACAAAAAAAATTTCTATCGTAACAGATTATATATTTTTTTTCAGTACAACAGCAATTCAGAAAGAGAGTCATCAATCCAACCACATTGGTATAAAACACTATGAAATCAGACTTAAAATACATCAGTCATTAGTTAATGTCTAACTAAAGGTTAACGATAT
>CAAKHG010050526.1:17631-28016 GCA_901007715.1 Dactylopterus volitans
CTAACGCTAAAATCCCTGCTTCTGTCAGTTTGCTCTCTCTATCTCTGTTTCTCTCTCTATCCCTCTTTTTCTCTCTTTGTCTCTCTCTCTCTCTCTCTCTCTCTCTCTCTCTCTCTCTCTCTCTCTCTCTCTCTCTATGTCGCTTGCATCTACGGCCTTTCATCCCCACCAGTACTACCTGTGTCTCAGTCAATGTCTTAAATTTCCTGGCAACATCTTATGACACAGAAATTCTTCTCATTTTACTGATCAGCAGTCGCTAGAAATAAACTGCAATCTAGAACCATTACCCTGTGGAATAATAATAGGAAAAGAACACAGCAGTATACATAGGGGTGACAGCGGAAATGAAATGGAAATGTGGACATTAAGATTAGTATTTAGTTTAACCTCTCTCTCTCTCTCTCTCTCTTTATTTTTATTTTTATTTTTATTTTTTTTTTTAATTTTAACCTCTGAGATAGAAGGAGAAGGAAGTCACTGTAAGGATGATGTACAGTATGTGGCATTTTGAGACAGATGTGAGGCTGTGACACCGTTGGGGGAAATGACCATCACCGTAGCTGTAACAGACAAATCTGACAGTGCAGGGACTTTCTGGCATACTCTTTTGCTGAGTAGAGTTTAATCCATTCCACACTACCAGACAAATAATGCTACTGACTTTAAAAAAAAAAAGACATGTCAAGAACATACAGTATCTTTTTGTTAAACCAAAAGATCCATGCAAAAATGATTGAGGAACAACAAAGGGTCACACACTTATACGGTATTTTGGAGCTGGTGCTGATCGTGCATCAGAGCAAAATGAATCATATCCTACTAAGCCCATGATGGTACAGAAACCACCGATTACATTTAAATGAGCCAAAATGCTTTGTTAATCTCAGAATTGTAATGCAGAAACAAAGAGCTTTGCATTAACTGTATCAAGTGGCATCTGCTTTGTTGATGACAAATGTTCTGTTGTTTTCTGTCTAAAGAGATACGAAATACCTTAAAAGGGTTAATATAGGCCTGAAAAATGAAGGGGGCAGCACTCACTCTCTCTCTCTCTTTGAAAGTATGGTTCAGTGCAGGTACAGATGGAACTGCTAAAATAAATAAATGAATCACCCTGCTGCACACACACTGTTCAGGAATGAAGTAGCTCCATGCTGAAAAGCGGTAGTGACCAGAGTCCAAACTTCAAACTCCTCTGAGATCAACCTCTGCCAGTCACAGAGGAAAGAAGCTTTTAGATACCACAGCAAATATTGTGTCTTTTAGTCTGTCTGCTCGACCCCTTTTCTACTTCACTTGTTGTCCCATTGCAGCCAGAGGCTCTGACCTTGTGCATCGTCCTCCCACTAACTGACCACTCAGACATATCTTGTTAGCTGCAGCACTATTAGCAGCAGTCACTTCCTCTAAATGCACAAACATGCCGAAGACCTCAAACCATTCTGCTTGAAAATGTTAGACGATGCAACACATAGCTATGTTTTGTTGTTGTTGTTGTTGTTGTTTTTTGTTGTTGTTTTTTTTTTATCAAATTTTTTCCATTTATAAAATCCCATGTGGCATGTGAAGGTACAGGGATAGGCTACAAATTGAACATAAGGAAGCATTTACCCTCAATGTGCATACAAATTAGTGGTGTAAAGGTACATGTATTTGTACCGAACCCTTTCAGTGCCTGTCATTCGGTTCGAGCTGAAATCACCCTGCAAGTGTGGTTATTAGTGTTTTATTTATGGAACAACTTCAAATCTGTGTTTACAGAGCATATTAAGTGGCAGGCTCCCAGTGGCAGGTTTACAGTTTTTTTTTTTTTTTTTTTTTTTTTTAATCTCCACACATTTGGTACACACCATACCAACCTACCAGAATACTGTGCAATGCAGCTAACCCACTGACAAGTTCAAGCTTCTATGTAGGTGCGAATGAATAAAGATAATATTTAAGTCCCAGATGTTGGCAACAGTAAGGCAAAATATCATAGTTTTCATGGTGTTGCTACTGATGCAATGTCAAACGGCTTAAATCTAATCATCATAAATTAAGGACACACTCAAAAGTAAAACAACTATTAGGTAAATATGTTTGCATTAGGAGTAAATTAGATGACTACAAATGCATCTACAAGTATCTCTGCTTCCCATAAATTAGAGTTCATTACCACATTATCTTTGCAGATAATGGCACATGGAAACATGAATATGAGAATGAGCAGTGTGCTGAGTGCAGTTCTGGCTAATCACAGCCTGTCGAAATCGTAAAGTGAACCTGTCTCTCCAGTCAGACTTCACCGCACCGGAAAGCAGACATGTAAGCCACCGCAGTATCAACATGTTGACTCTCTAGGAAAAGATTCCCAGTTTTAAAATGCACGTTACCTTAGTCATGAGACCTTTATCTTTCAGATGTGAGGGAGGCAGAGCTGGGAGTCTGGTTTTGTGCTTTTTATAAACCTCAACCTCAAATTCTCAGACCGCTGCATAGAAAACAGCAGGACTCTCAATGACATGCTCTTCATTCATCCATCTGTACTATAAACTCCCCCTTGTGCAGCCACCATATTATGAAGATGATAGATTTATTGTTGGAGGTCTTTCAAACATCCCTGCCGCTTCAGTCATATTTAGAATTCAAACCACAGAAACAATCGCTGACATTGAGTAAAAAAAATATGTTAGTCCTTTAGTCCTGATACCTGTGAAACATCTGCAGTCGGCTATTTTAAATTTAGATTCAAAACATTAGGATTCATTGTGACTTACCCATTAATACAAAGCCATAACTTTGAAATGTTTTAAACTATTTATTTCTTTTGTTTTTAGTTTTTATTTTCATGCTTTTTTCCAAATGCAATGAAAATAATTTCTTTATGCTTTACGTTAAATGAATGTCTATAAACGCTTTGTCTTATTTCTAATGTATTTCTATGTCTTTGAATCGCCTTGTGTCTGAATGCTGCTATTCAGTATACATCGCATAAACCTGCCTTTAATTCATGAATGAATGATCAAAATACAAAGCCGCCCGTTATACAATTTAAATCTGAACAAATAAATAATACAGTATGGAAGATGTCAGTTCTTATGCAAAGAAACACATTTACACAAGCCAAATGCGATATGATCATGCGTATGCAGTTTGTTCCAGCTTCTTTGTTTATAGCTGCAATTTGTGTTGCATGTTGAAGGGCGATTTGGATAAAAAAGCCAAAACACTCAAAACTCTATGTTCCTCCCTCTGTTTTTTCGCCTGAGAAAGACATTTCTAAACAACAAACTGGTAAGTCAATTGATGACCAGGTTGTACCTACTCATTTTGTGTTCATCTTATTTGTCCCCTTTTCTAATGCGACGCTGAGGGGTGACGCTGTCTCTCAGGCGAGGTGACCTGCATGCGTGGCGTGCTCTCCCTTTAACCTCGCTGTAAGCCATTCTCACCTGCCAGTTCACTGCTGTGATATGCGCTTATGTACCATTGTGTGCATGCTTACATAAGTTCACCTGTTTGTGTGTGGTTGTGTGTCTAAGTCATTTTTTTTTTCCTTTGGTAAGACACATAGTAGTAAGTAACAACATTTGCATATTCATTAGGCCATTTGAAGATGTGAACTTTTACAGATTATCAGTTCAGATAAGGGGAGGCTTCTGGTTTTGATTCCCAAGGTTAAGGTAAAGGACCAGGGAATGTGTTATGTCATTGGTTTACATGCACTAAATGTTCCAGTCTTTGCCCTTATTCCAAAAGAGTCAATATTATTAATAAGCACGTCATCCCTATGTTACTTTACTTGTTATCAGGTTTTCCAAGTTGAATTATGAGCCACAAGAACAAAGCCTCCCTCTTTCATTTTGTGAACCACCTTCTCGATAAGGTCAATGTTGCAATATTCGCGTATGCCCAAAAAACGATTTTTCATAGTTTTTCATAGTCTATAAAAGTAGACGAGTTTCATCCTCAGCGCAGAAATGTGGGCTTTGTGCAGCTCTGCAGTTAAGTAAAATGCACAGAACCCCAGGCTGCAAATTGTGTGGCACATACTGTTGTAAAATACCAGAGATGCATAATTCCAAATGTGCTTTATAAATGCCCACAGCACTCTTAAACTGGAATAATATCAGCATATCACACTTATCTTGATCAGGAAATGCTACATACCAAGGCAGCAAAATTTTCCCTCATGTGTTGGCCTTTGGGTAGAGGAGGCACAACGGGACCGAGTGATGGAATATTCGACTCTTTTTACTAACTCCAGTTAGTATTAGACACCCACCAAAGAGAGTCAGGTTTTCCATTCATCTGGGACACCAAGTCAGTCACTCGTTGCACGGCGAATGCTGGTTTCGGTTATAGCGCTGGGGCTTACAGCACTGCACATGCCCACTGCAGACTTTCACCAAACAAAATGGCTAATTTCTGGGCATTTCTAGGCTTTCCAAATGTTAACAGACTAAACAGGTCAAATTTTGATGAGGAAAGAAATGATTTCACTGAGGTTGTGATGAGTATCCCATGGTTGTGTGCTAAGGAAACACTTTTGTTTCCCTGACAGACTGAGCAGTTGGAATTACACAGTTTGACCACTATATCGGACTGCCTGCAAAGCCTGTTCAGGCTCTGAATTTTTTGGGGGTTGGGCGAGAGAATGATTATTGACTGAGGGAGTGAGACAGAGAGTGAGTGACTGAGCCAGTCCAAGTTTGACCTTCAGATCTGGTCAGCTCGAGGCTCTGACCTTGTAGAGTACTAAGCTGCAACAAGTAAATGACAACTTTGCTGACACAATAGGTTAATGCAGAAGTGAACATAATATATTTGTACAAAAAAAAACAACCAAAAAAAAAAAAACCTTTCAGACAACGAGGTATTGGTGACAAGATTTATCACTAGCAATTCAGTGAAAAATGTTATTTGTTTTGAATGAGTGACTCGTACTCATGCTCATACATCACTAGCACTGTATCCCGCATACAGTGACCTCTCTGGAGCTCCTTTCGTGGAGCACCACAATGAGGCGAAAATGAACACCTGGCTGTTATTTTTGAGCAAACTGAAAATACATCATACTACCGTGATTTAGAGTGTTTAAGGCACAGCTAAATATAAGCAGCAAATTGCGATAGGTTACAATTAACTTTTTACATATAAAAGCCACACTCGACTATAAGCCGCAGGTGTCTCCCTCAGTACCACAGACTGCGCTGAAGCAGAGATGAAGGGGAACCCCTTTTTCACATATTTTTCACATCGATTACATAATTTTAACTGGCCCATCTAGTTTTCTCGAAGCCCACCCACCATAAAGATCTTGGCGCCACTACTGATTTACACAGAAAGACATTACATACAACTTTTTTTCAAACTTTTAAAGCCTGAAGCCTATTCCAGCTTGCTATCTTCATCCTCCTGCGCCAGAAAACTATCAAAGTCTTCCTCTTCAGTGTTGGAATTGAACAGCTGGAGAATAACTTTGTCACACACTCCATCAGTCTCTCTTTCATTGTCACTGACTGTCACTTTGGTTTTGAGACAAATCTGAACTTGTGCTGTCCTCTTCATCGTGGAGCAGTCCAACTTAAATGTGCTGCAACACTATATAAATTGCAGCGTTCAACGCGTGGGAAAAAAGTAGCGGCTTATACACCGGAAATTACGGTACTGGGGAGGTGGAAGTCGAACTGCTAATAACTTAAAGAGTCAGTCAGAGTCTAAGGCCCATGGACGTTGCTGTTACTTTCTGTCCAGTGTGAGTAAAAATACTGAGAGAAGATTTGTCACTACTGGTTACAGTTCACAGAAATAACAAAAAAAAAAAAGTCCAAAAGTATGTAGTGCCACAGACAGTGTTGCTTTCTGTCCAGCCTGAAAATGCCTTATCTGAATGACGATTCTTTATCACTGTCACAGTAGGCTGGTCTCTCCCAGGTGGGTCTGCTGTTTCTTGCTTCCTTTAAAAGCAGGATATCCTCTGTTATTTTTATGCAGCTCACCTCTGCACACCAATATACTCATCTCCATTGTAAATGCAGGTAACAACAATAATATACCTTCAAATCTTTTTGTTAGCATTCAAGATCAGCTGCTTTTCAAAGTCTTAGCCTGAATGAGATGAAATAAGTAATTTAACATCATGATTATTGTGGCAAAATTGGTAACAGTATTATGTATTACAGGAATTGTCTACTGATGCAATCACTGAAATAATTTGACCAAATTTTTATTTTGAAAATCACAATTACTATTTGCTGCACAAGCTTTAGAATGAAATCACCAAGACAGAACTATGGCTGAGGCTGGATATTTACTGTAATTATTACCAAAGCATAGTAATTATGGAATGTAATCACAGTTCATCCCTACCTGAATATTTGACCACCGATGCTGAAGAGCCTCATTCATATGACATTGCAGTTGCATAATGGTTGGAGCCAGGTACCCGAGATAGGTGTTCTTCTCTGCTTGGAGGATGTTAAGTGCAAGTGCCGAAGGTCTCATCACATCCACAAACTTGTGTGTGAAGTTGACTTCATCTGGCAAGAATCGACGAAAGCCAAAGTCATCACTCACAGTGTGCAGGATCAGCTCGTCATGTAGGGGAGCGGCATCATTTGCAGAAGTGACCTCACCCGCATTCATTTCTGCCTTGGTAGTTTAGTGTTGCAATGCGAGACGGTCTCTCCATGGCAAGAAATACAGAGTTCCATCTTGTGTCATTTGGCACAACAAAGCCAAAGCCAAGCTTTTCTTCTACAGTATCAGAAGCCTTTGGACTCCGCTTAACTTTGTTCCATGGAACAGATGATTTGCAAAAACAGCCCTCGACATTGCTTTGTAGCGTTGTTCAGTTACCTTTTCAGTATCTTTGGCCACTAGATTCAAGGTGTGAGCCATGCACCTTCTGTGAGGGGGAGAGAGGGATGATCCAGATCCGATAGAGGCTCAGACTCCATCCGGTCATCTTCAACTGAGCTCCCACTGGCGGCAGCAAAGGCCGACTCTGCTTCATTGTCATCTTCACTTTCAGTTTCATCAACTGTCTCTGGCTCTTCAGCATCAATAGCAACATCCATCCCTAAACAGCTGAACGCCTTGACAAAACTTGCAGCGTTGTCTGTTGCTGTACACACAACACTGTTGTGGATTTTGAATTCTTTGTTAACGTCTGACAATACTTTTGCCAATACATCATGTGTATGTGCTCCTTTAATCCACCGGCATGCCAGTACTGCGGAGTGTCTCTCAGAAATATCAGTTTTGTTGAGCCAGTGGACAGTGATGCCCATACATGACTCAGTCACGGCTGACCAGCAATCTGCTGTTGTGCACACAGCATCGACCTCAGAGAGTTCAGCCTTAAGTTCACATACGATATGACGTTAATGCGATTCGGGTGGTAACGTTGGATCTGTTTTGGCTCGCCGTGGTCGTGTGTTTTTTTTATTCACTTGCACATACCTTGAAGGGCTAGCTGAGCGCTTTAGCCCAATGTGCCGTTTTAGGTTTGCTGTCGACGTCGTCGATGTCCGGACTGTCTTTTTCAGACCAGGTGGGCAAAGTTTACAGAGAAACGCCAGATTTTTTTTTATTGTCTTTGTCAGGGTCAGTACTGACTTTTCCATAAAATTCCTTCAAATAGTCATAGCTAGTGCCAAAGCTAGCGTCTCTGCTTGCGCTGCCTTCGTCCGTGCTCCCATATCTCCGTGTTTTGATGACGTATTTGTCATGGCGACAGGTATGACAGTTGCTGCGCGATTGGGTGGTTTTTTGGGGGTTTTTCCCCGCTACACGTTAAGGCGGTTTACGGTGAGTTTTAGCTGGGCTTCCGCCTGGAAGGCTCGAAGGAAATCTGGCACACTCTTGAATGAAGTTACACTGTGGGAGAGCGCCGTTCACCACTGCCAGAATGGACGCGTTCACGACGACGTTCGTCAAGCAGGAATACAGTAGCGTTCAGTTCACGTCCGCCCAAAAATATGAACGAGTTCATGGACGATCGTTCGTCGAACGCGTTCAGGCGCAACACTGAAGAGGTTGGCGCCGAGGAGGAGCCATGGGGGGACTGGATACAGACAGGCTGACTGCACCGGCTGGAGCTTCTGGTTCTCTGTAAGTAGTTGCTGTCAAGTTAGCTTCCATAACTCGAGGTACGCTTCATAGCTTTTGTAGCTAACTGCATATGTGCAAAGACATTATGGTGGAGGTTACCTTGTGAAAGGTAACGTTTTACTACAAGTGGCACACAGTCTGAAACCCCACCTGGGCAACTTACTTGATCTTAACAGCAACATGCTAAACTTGGTTATCAGTTGATTGATTATTTTAGGAGTTAATCTAACGAAGCACAGATCAACCTTACTGCTCCCTTTATGTGCACATATAGATATGTACATATAGTACGTTGTCAAACATCACTGCCCTCACACCCCCCCACGCGTATTATACGTTGGAATGGTTGCTAAGCAGTACATCCACGCCAGGGCAGTGCAGAGTTCAACAAATCACACGGGCACAGATGTCTGCTTCGCTGCCTTCAAACCCACATCCGAGCTCCTCCCTTCTTTAGGGAGCTTCTGTCCCTCTACACTGGCAAGGTAACATGATGTGTTTATAATACTGATCATTTTGTACACTTTCGCACAGCTCGTTATCAAAAAAGTCAATCATTTCTGTTGCACGTTGGCTTGCACTTTGCAACCCCCTACGGTTTCTGGTGGTACTGCTCCATTTGCTGCGTATGGGTACACATCCACAAGCACTCTGAGAATTGACCAAATTGCACACGTAGTGTACACAGAAGATGGATAGAATGCTTTGCCTGTATGTGCACTTAACGTTGAGCATAAATGGGCCTCAATTTGACATTTGTGCCAGATTTGGGAACATTCCCTCCAAACATTTCCAAGATACCACGCTGGACATTTCAGTTGCATTTCTTGTTTTATTTGGAAGATCACGTTGCCACATGTGTTTACTTGCTACCTTTATTTTCTTGCCCGGCAATTCATAGCACAACCTGTTTTCAGATGGCTACTTATTACTCAGGCATATATTCCGCCCAGTTACACATGCTCCTTGCCAGATTGTCTTTGGACTCATTCTTTGGACTGACATTAAGCATTTTCTTTCTCTTCCCTTAAATGTTTTTTTTTTTACGGTTGTTTGGACATTTGGATTGTCTGGATTTTGTATGCTCCTTCTGTGCTGTGTTTGCCTCACCTTGACTACCTTCGAATGGACCCTGCTTATGATAATATTCCCTGTGTTAAGGACTACCCTCTCTGTTTTCCTGCTCATCACAGAGACACAAACACTGCACTAACTGTTGCCCCTCGTATTCATCCATAGCTTGTTTTTTTTATTAAAGATATATAGCATAAACAATTTGGACCAAGCTCTCTTCCTTTTTCACTTCTGTCTTTCTCAGATCATCACTGTGTGCCCCTCATACTCACTGCTTTCTCAGTTGTCGCAGTTGCCATTGCGGCCAGTTGGCAGATTTTGGTTGATTAGCTGGTGTAAACATTGCATCTTTGGACTTAGTGTGCACAGGCATTAATTAGCAGCCATAACTGAAAGAACTACTCCTCTTCTCCAAGTCTTCATCATGTTGCTCATCAACTTCATCCCTCTGTAGTCACTACAACTCTGCACATCGCCCTTGTTCTTCAAAATTGGCACCAGAACACTTTTTCTCCACTCCTGAGGCATCTTCTCACTCTTTAAGATCCTGTTGACAAACCTTGTAAAAAGATACCACTGCTATTTCCCCTAGGAACTTCCATACCCCCACCTCCACCAGCAGGACCAACTGCTTTTCAACTCTTCATCCTCGACAACATTTTCCTCACATCACTCTCTCATCTGTCCTACTGTCTGTTTCACAGTTTCCACCTCCTCTATCCTTCTCTTTCATTTTCCTCATTCATCCAACTCCTCAAAGTACTCCTTCCATCTGCTCAGCACTCTTTCCTCACTTGGAAGTACAGTTCCATCTCTGCCCTTAATCACTCCAACCTGCTGCACAACCTTCCCAGCTCGATCCCTCTGTTCCGCCATGCTGCGCAATCTTTTCTCCTTTGTGTCCAACCTCTCATACAACTCATCCTACGCTCATCATATGTTTGGCCTTTGCCACCTCCCTCTTCACCTTCCATGCCCTCTCCTTGTACTCCTGTCTGCTCTCTTCGGTTTACTCACTATCCCATCTCTTCTGTGCCAGCCTCTTTTTCTGTACACTCCCCTGAACCTCCTCATTTCATCACAGAAATATCGTACAAATATCGTTGTACAACTATCGTACAATTATCGTACAAATATCGTACAATTATGGCTCCTCCGGCTGTCGTTCCGAACCACGTGGGCGCGTCCGTCTCAGCGCCGGCGTCCTG
>CAAKHG010050527.1:4782-14804 GCA_901007715.1 Dactylopterus volitans
TACCGAGTGCAAGAATAAGGTTCATTGTCTAACGTGTTATTGTTGTATTGTTGAAATTTAGTATTGATGTAATTGGTTGTAATTGTTCAACGTTCTTTTTCAACAATCTTTGCGTTACATGGGCAAATATTGGGTAAAAGTATCTAAATTAATTTCTCTAATTTAGTCTGCGATGCAGAACTGAAGGGGCACAAACTTTCTTTTCATTTCTGTCCTCAATTTCCAAAAAGCTTTTTCCCGGGATGAAACTCTAGCTCTTAAAACCCTTTTTTGTATGTTTTGGTTTAAATTTCTTGGTGTGCTAAAAGGGGCGTGGCCTCATGATAGCAGCTCAGAGGGAAGTGCTCCCTGCTGGGGGTCCTAATGCAAACTTTCTATCACGTGTAGTCTGTTTCTAACAGTAAAATTTCGCTGTTCATCAGTAAAACCTAAGTTTGACCTTCTCCTGACTGTAAGACTTTGGCTCCACGTGGCTTCACCACTGCAAGATGGCGGCGTCCTTCTCCCGGATAGTTTGGCTTTTGTTTCTCTACAGCAGGAGGAAGTAAAGGTGCATCGTGATCAGAATATCCAAGATCTGACATGAGTGAGAGTCTGCAACCGCTCTGTATTTCCTACAATTTGAGCTAAATCATGCCTATATTCAAAATTTTAGCATTTTTTTTTAACTAAAATTTACAAATGAGCTCAAACAATAAACATCCAGTTATAATATTTTGAAGGTGCTCATACAGATGATGGTACAAACTGAAAAGACGAGGGATTTGGAAGACAGGCGTCTCCACCTGGAAGTGTCCGCTGTTTCTGTGCTTCCCGGCGACTGGACGTCCCCCAGCTCACAGCAATTAAACACCTTTCCAAACAATCATTTAGCCAATCTGGAGGCGAGTTGCACCAGGAGAGGAGAGCCTGATCAATGAAGTCATCTCCAAGGTGAATCTATATCAGCTCCCAGGAGACACGGAGCAGCTCGAAGCGAGGATGGATGTTTTTACCAATGCAACGTGAGCGAGATTAATAATAATAATAATAAATAAAAAAAACTAGACAGATATAATAAAAACCTGTTTGCTTTATATGTTTGACGCCGTTTTTATTTTCTGCAGCACTGCAGTCATGTGCTGAGGCCCGGTTCCAGAGAGGAGAGGACGGTGAATCATGGAAGCAGAGGCAGGATGAAAGGAGCACGCCTGCAGAATTCACAACCGGGAGCGTCGCTCTCCCTCTGCCCCTTTAAGAGCTGCCTCTGCCAGCCGATTCTCCGGAGCCCGGCAGTGGCGGCGGAGAGACGAGAGATATCAGCACTCAGTATCTAATCTCGCTGCCCTCTCTAAAGCACCCTGGAGTATCCTCTCCAGCACCGACACAGGCAGGCAGATAGATAGGAGTTGACAGTGGCACAGGCTAAAAACCAGCACCCAAGATTTACAGCTAAAGGTGAGCCTCCCCCGCTGGGTTTCACACACAGAACCAAAGGTGTGTGTGTGTGTGAGAGAGCGAGAGAGTGTGTGTGTTTGGAGGGGGCCTTGTTTGACTATAAAAGGCTGAATCAGCTCGGCTGGTATCACGTCCCTCATGTATCAATCACTCCTCTCCCAGGGGTTTGTGTACAAATATTAACACTTTTTCATATTTCCTAGAAAACAAGTGAAAGGGTGATTTTCCGCCTTTGCAGTCTGAGATGAAGCAAAGGGGCTAATGCATCTTGCTTCCGGGGCAACGCTGCAACATGTATTGCGAGTCCCGGCAGTCAATTTGTTTCGCAGGAAAGAAGTCCGAAAATTCCAGATGCCTTGAAAAACACAACTGCAAACTTCGGCGGCCCCTCCTGCCCTCAGGCGAGGGACTTCCATCATTGATGCTCCACTGGGTGGGAGATATACGACTGGCCGCTATAAGTTGGCAAATTCAAAAATGAATCATGACTCTAAATGATCCAGTTATTTCAGGAATTTCTCTAGAAATCAAAAAAATGGTTTTAATCTCGGGGAAGCTTCAAATAAACAGCGTCAGCATGTTTTGTTTTAACTGGAACCAAATTGCATTGTTCTATCTGAGGAAATTTGGACTCCCCTCATGCATGACAGTCGCCGTCAGACTTAAAATGGCCACCAAACAAACAGGAGAACAGCTGTAATGTTCCATCGGGTCTGAGAGGAGCCGCTCGGTGCCAACATGGCCGCCATCCAGCGCTTTTAAACCTGCAGTCTTTCAAAGAATAGATTCAGAAAAAAAAACGCCCGTTTTGAGGCCACTATCTCGGCGGTTTAGCTGTCGCCATATGGAGCGAGAAGCGGGTGGAGCTTGAGTGGAGTGAGGGCTGGCGCTGACTGGTCACCATGGTAACAATCACAAGGTAGCAACATGCTAAAGCTGCAAATGAGCATCGTGCTTCACTGAAGAAGACTTGAAACTAGCGTTTCAGACCATTAACTCACGAGGAAACATCTTTATTTAGGCCACAAATCAAGTGAGAAGTAGAAGAAATGTTGTTATGTAACATTTATCATCTGCTGGTGCTTAACGTGGTGTACATTTGTTTATTTTTAGACACTTGTTACTGGCGCTGCTACAAAGCCAGACTGCTGCTGAACAGAGTTTCATTGTAACAGTGGTGCAATGACCATAAAGTACTTCTTCTTCTTCTTTATTACAGTTCAAGTCAATGGTAACGTATATAATGGGAATCTGAATAAGTAAATGAAGTTGTAGCATGTTGTCGCCCAGCTGTTGTTCCCACCCCTTTGCCATTCTTGTCACGGCTGATCCTGACAGTGAAGGTTGTGATGTAGCACTCTTCATTTTCCGGTTATTTTATTTTTTTTATTTTTTATTTCCCAGGAAAGAGGCACGTGGCGGCGAGTGTCTTTTAGAGAAGCAACCACATAAGCCTCAGAGAAATGATCAGGATCTGTTTATTTACGGGTGCCGAGCGGTGATGGATGGGGTGTCGCGTCGCGTCGCGCCACAGACTGATCGATGCTTTTATTTTGAAGGCACAGTGAGGTTTTTAAAAAGACGCAGAAGAGTCTGGCGACGTCTCGGGGCTCGCTGGAGGTGTTTACAGGCAGGGACATGAGGAGCAGGGAAGGTGTGTGTGTGCGTGTGCGTGTGTGTGTGTGTGTGTGTGTGTGTGGGGTGGAGGGGTCGGCACTGGACTCAGAGCTGAGCCTTTTTGTCTGCCAGCGTGGGGCCACACCCCACCCCCCCCACCCCCCTCGCCCTCCCTCCTCTCCCGCTATTTCATGCTCTCCCTGGTCCTTTTCCTCCCGGCGGGTTACTGCCGGGCGAGCGAGCCTCTCATGGGGCGAGCTGACAACATGGATAAACGAGCGAGGTGGCGCCGGATGCACCTCCCGCTCAGGTACACACCCACACACACACACACACACACACACACACTCACACCTCTTCCCGCACAGAGAAACCCCGACCTACACTAACTAAACAAACACTGAACAAAACGTGGGAACAAAATGAGCGGAAGCCTGCGAAGGTTAGATCTGCACATGCACTGTCTCTCTCCCTGTCTCTCTCTCCCTGTCTCTCTCTCCCTGTCTCTCTCTCTCTCTCACACACACACACACACACACCAGCAGGCGCAGGCGGTCACAGGAGGTTTGCCAACAGTGCTCTCTTACACTTTCTTCCCTCTCTGCCTCCATTAAGGCTGAGGGGTGATGAATGACGGAGATTACAGGAAAGGCCGTCGCTTAGCTTCATCACGGGATTCATGTGATCAGAGACGGCGAGGAAACTTCACACTCCGCAAGATGGAGGTGAGGGAAACGCTCGGAGGAACACACACACGTAATGTGCATCGTGCATGCCGATGACGGAGTGTGTGTGCCGCGACGCTGGAAAATCTCAAGGCTCCAGACGTGTTTCATCAAGCGAATCAGAGTAGCAAGTCGGCTCTGAATGGTCAGATTTAATCATAATTAAAGTATTTTTAACCAACGTTTTTGTGTTTAGTGTTTTATTTACCTGCATTTCTCAAAAACAACAAATCATTATTTTGATTTTCACATTTCAGCAATTATTGGTGAATGTATGGGCTTTTTGTCTTATGCTGCATTCGTGCGCTTACAGATTGAGAGCTGGCTGAAATATTCTTTAATCTGTGTACACTGTTACAGGCTTTAGTTCATTAATGAAGGTTGTCTGATTATATAGAAATGTTATTTGTCAGCTCAGGTCTGACAGCTCGTATGTTTACGGTCAACTGTTACAGTTTTACATTTCAAAATGAGGTTTTTTAGTTGTAAACTTAATAAACTGCATGTGAAAAGTCTCGGTCATATTAATTTGCCGACCCAAAAAAAAACGAATAAATGTACAAACAGCCTGACCCTTGGAGCCAAAAGAATAAAAGAACACGTCCAAATGATCAACCAGGGTGAATATAAGACTGAGTAATATCGTCACTTGGCAACAAATGGTTTAGACTAATGAACATTAATGAGCATCATTCTCTTCAGCACATGTGGAAAAGCATAAATTAAATAATTCACGTGGATGGAGAGAACATGCTGGGCTCTAACCCAGCGTCTGCAGCGCCGCCCCTCATTCACGCGTTCACACAGTGATGGTGGCAAAGCTGCGGCTCACCCAAATAAGTGGGATGACCAAAATATTAGGGACCCCTCCCAGTGTAACCCAGTACAGTCCAACAGCGTCACAAACTACAGTCCCAATAACAATCGTTCAAACATGTCAACACCTCTCTCACACACATTCAATCACAATCCAACATAAAACTCCTCCTGAAGGGAGAACTGATTGCAGGGCTGTTGTATTATACTCTACGGTGGACACGCGGTGGTCGTAATCTTATGGCTGATGGGTGTATAGTTTTACACGCCCATTCCTGGTGATTCAAATCACCAACATATGGTCCAGGTCTTTACTGCATCTTTACATTAGTAACTATGTGTTTGCGCTTTATTATGTAAAAAAGCAACAATGCCACTGCCTTCCTCGCTCGCTGGCACGCAGCAAGTGGGAACCACACAATGCTCTCTGATGACGAAGACAGACGCTCACAGTGAACGCAGCGTTCTCCAGATAACGGGAGAGCGGGTTCCACACACTGTTCCGCGCACGGCGCCGTCGCAAGAGTGAATTAAAGAATCCGGTTTTGCTGAATAATCGTTACCACGCCGACAGACACAGGTGAGATGACAAAAGCTCGTATTCAGATCAGGAGAATCAGGCGGCTCCTCTGAGCCCGCCTGGCGAGCTCCTCTCCGTTTGGACCTTGGTGAGTTCCCTGTTGGGTATGAAAGCGTGAAACCCTGAAAGCACACAACGAATCACAGTTCAACCCCCGCTGGTGCTTCACATGCGCGTTACTATGGTTACACCTGAACTTCCTGAAGGCTGTTTGAGCATTTAATATGTTTGCTGTGCAGGGTGGGAAATCACACAAATAGTCAAACAAAGTGAGCGTAAACATTAGTACATTATTCTGATATTCATCACCGTAGGAAAGTAGTTACAGCACAAGTTACCGAGCCATCATGCACACGAGAAGTAATTTACATTCCATTTCCACTGCATAGTTTCCATTAATTTGTTTACATATTTGATCTACTTCTATTTGTAATAATGTCTTATATTCTTTGTTATATTCTGGTCCTTCTTCCCTTGTATCTCTATTTATACTGACACGGAGCAGCTGTGACCATAGAATTTCCTCCCAGATGAATGAAGTATTTCTGATTCAGAAAAAAAAAACCAAATAAGGGCATTAGAAATAAACAAATCAGATCTGCAACGTGCAGCCAACCTTTTTGGAAAAGGGATGAAATGTGATTGCTGTCTGTGTTTGGCTGCCTGCATCCTCACACAGAAGCGTGTTATACGTGAGGGAAACGGGATTGGAGTCACATTTCAGTTATGCGGTTTATGGTGTTTTCAACTTGTAAATAGGAAAACATTAAATGCAAAGTTAACCAACAAGCTCTCACATTTAAGAAAAGGGAAACTAGCAAAAGTTTGCATTTTTTAAATGAATGAAATATGTAATTTACTGTAAAAATAGGTGGCAATTGATTCTTTTTCTCTGCTTGTCTCATAGATTAATCGAGTAGCTGCTGTAGCTCCAGTAACCTTTTTAACATGTAACTGAGCACTTGCCCCTTTAAAGGTTTCTACACGGCAACACTGATCCTTAAAAAGGGCGACAGAAACACTCGAAAGACAAACATCCATGTCCCTGTTATGTTTACCTGATGACATAAACAAGTTGTAATAAAGGAAAATTAAGCTAAATTCAAAAAATGTGAGGATAATTGTCCACAGCAGAATCATTTATAGAGTTTTATATGCTTATGACATCACAAACGCCGTAGCAGCAAATATCAAAAATGAATTGAATTTTTTGGTTGTTTTTTTTTTAAAATCTAAATAATGAAATACCAAACTGTGCAGCAAACAGTGAGACACAAGAGGTTGCTCTTAATGTCATGTCACTTAAAAAGTCCAGAAAAACAGAAGGCACGTCTGAAATAAACAGTAAAACCGATTTATATTCAGTCAGTATGATTAAAGTATTTACAGAAATCCCCTCAACAGGCTTTAACTAAGAAATCATGAGGAGCTTTTCCTTGAGAGGGACGTTCGAAGCAGAACCATCTCAGCCGAGATACAGGAGACTAATCTCTACTGGCGTGTTTGTCGTCATTTCCCTCGAAAGCTCGATATCATGAGTTTGACAATTAAACGCGTTCTGGCATCCTCAGATGTGCCTGACAAAATGAAAGTGGCATTGTTTTGCATGTGGAAGTCGGCAAACCGTTCAGGCTGTCGGGTTTCAGTAGCAGGATTCACGTGATGAGACAAAAATGGACACGCGCGAGCTGCCTCGTGACGCCGTCTCCTCTGAGCAGCTCCCTTCATCCAGCACTCGGTTTTGCTCCAGGAAGTGCTTCTGTTTGGGTGAGCGCCGCGCTGAGGTAAAATCATCTCTGCAACGCGACACACGATGGGCAGACGCAGAGGTCAGCGGAGGCCGCGCTCCTCAAGTCAAGGCCGTGACAAACCTGGAGAATGAAGGTGTTAAACTTACAGCAGGCAGGCAGAGGAGAGCGGAGACTGACTGACTCATCGAAACCACGTCACAGCAGAGTTTGGTGCGACAGCCTAAACTGCTCCATTCAATACACACCGATCAGCCATTACATTAGGACCGCTGACAGGTGAAGTGAATAACACTGATTGTCTGATTGGCTACGGATCAGTAGGAGAGACCCCAGGTGGACCCCAGGAAGTTTGGGACACACACCCAGGTCTGATCAGCCTGTGGTGGGCCTGCCTCAGCAGAGGGAGTATTGTGAGTCAAAGGCCGGAACACCCAATGATGCTGGCCTACACAGCTGAAGATGTGTCCTTGTTTCCTACTGGTGGGGGTCACCAGGGGTTAATCCTACGCAGAAGACCTCTCAAGTATCCAAGACATTCACCATCACGTCCTATATTTCAAATGTTAGAAGCAGGAAAAGTGGTCAAGTTTTAGGATCTGAGCCACTTTGACAAGGTCCAAACTGTGATGTCTGGACGACCGGGTCAGAACATCTCCAGAACTGCAGCTTGTGGGGTGATCCTGGTCTGCAGTGGTCAGGACCTATCAAAAGTGGTCCAAGGATGGAAAACCAGCGACAGGGTCACTGAGGAGTGAAGGCTGGCCCGGGTGGTCCGATCCAACAGACCAGCTACTGGAGCTCAGACTGCTGAAACAGTTGCTGCTGGTTCTGATAGAAAGGAGTCAGAACACACAGTCATGGTGGTTTGTTGTGTGTGGGACCAGTCAGGGTGCCCATGCTGACCCCTGCCCACTGCTGGAAGCACCAACCATGGACACGGGAGCACCAGAACTGGACCACGGAGCAACGGAAGAAGGTGGCCTGGTCTGATGGATCAGGTTCTCTTTTCCATCACGTGATTGGCCCGGTGTGTGTGCGTTCGCTTACCTGGGTAACACATGGCACCAGGATGCATTATGGGAAGAAGGCGTGCCAGCAGGGGCAGTGTGATGCTCTGGGCAATGTTCTGCTGGGGAACCTTGGGTCCTGCCATCCATGTGGATGTTCCTCTGACACGTAGCAGCTACCTAAGCATTGTTGCAGACCATCAGGGAATACCGTTTCCATGGTATTCTAGTAAGTGACACTTTTTATCATCGATCCCAAAGGGTGTCACCAATGTGATTGTTATTAATCACATTGGTGACAATGTTGGTATTAATCACATTGGTGAAAGGGTATTCCCTTTTACCATGGAAAAGGGAATACCGTTTCCATGGTATTCCCTGATGGTCTGCAACAATGCTTAGGTAGCTGCTATGTGTCAGAGGAACATTGGCAGGCAGTGGCCTCTTCCAGCAGGATAACGCTCCCTGCCACAAAGCAACAATGCTTCAGGAACGTTTGAGGAACACAACAACCAGTTCAAGGTGTTGACTCGGCCTCCAGGTTCCCCAGATCTCAATCCGATCCAGCATCTGTTGGATGTGCTGGACCAACAAGTCTGATCCATGGAGGCTCCACCTCACAACCTCCAGGACTTAAAGGATCTGCTGCTGACATCTTGGTGCCAGATACCACAGCAACACCTTCAGGGGTCTGGTGGAGTCCAGACCTCCGAAGGTCAGGACTGTTTTGGTGGCAAAAGGAGGGACAACACTATTCCAGGCAGGTGGCTGATCAGTGTAAATTCTAAATACTGTTTTCTGTGACACTGCCTTCTTTAAAAACCTCGTTTGTGTGATCGAGCGTGAGCTGGGAGGAGGGCAACATCAGCTCCAAATAACTGCGCAGTCATGCTCATTACTTTAATAAGGAAAATGACAGTAAAAACACCTCAGGACTCCAGAGAGCAGCGCTCAGAGCGGAGGGAGAAAACCTGGCCTACTTTCCAAAACTTCCAGAGAACTTTTAAGGAAATCACGATCAATTAATCAGGGGCGAGTGTCTGCCATGCCGAGATCTTTTCATCTTCTCTGCAGCTGCCACCACCTTACCAACGTAGCGAGAGAGAGAGGGAGAAAAGTGAGGGGGGGGGGGCAAAGGAAAGTGAGACAGCCAAAACAGATGGAGGAGGAAAAGAGGAAAAACAAAGAGAGCAAATTGACAATGCAGATAATAAAAAAAAGAAGAATAACAGGCATGAGAAGTGTCACATCTAATAGGGACACGATGCATCAAGCCTCCGCCGAGACGCTGAGCTTTCACACAGGAACAAAAACAGAAAGAGCGAGGTCTTTGCGGCGCTAATCAGAGGCGACGTTGGGAATACGAGGCCTCAGCTGTAATCTATTTGCAGCCGTGACGCTAAGCTTCATTTGTAGATTTCATTTGTGACACGGCCGTGCTCGCCTTCCTGAAACTAGAGTTTTGGTGGCGCTAATGAGCTCGGCATATCGCACATCTCTGGACAACCGATCTGATTAGAGGCTCATTGTAACAAACACAACGTTTAATCTGGAGCTAAGTGACATTTTCGGGCCTTTACGTTGAATATCAAATGAGAACGGCGCCGGAGAGCTGAATTAGAGTTTCAGCACGTGTCACGGAGCATCGAGGTTCTTGTTTTGATTCAGCCATTTGCGGCGATTGCAGTAACGGCGTTACAAATAAATGACATTACAAACAGCGTTACTGTTTCCGTGGTTACAACGCTGTTACCGTCACTGACAGTAAAATTGCGGCGCGTTGCTGTAACTAAACTCATTGAAGCTGTTTTCATCCGAGTGATCTGACCAGGCTCTCTCAGCCACGGAGGAGGGAGAGGAGGGGGCGGGGCAACCGCATAAGTGATGGTGATTGGCTAAGGTGGAGTAACCTTTCATGGTGAGCCAACCAGAGGCAGAGTTTGGCGGGTATTGGTCACACGCACGCACGCACGCACGCACACACACAGCACACACACACACACGCGCGCGCGCGCACACACACACGCACACATGCACACGCACAAATATATAGACAGTGACAGAGACAGTAGTGCTGATGTGAATGGAG
>CAAKHG010050528.1:6709-32495 GCA_901007715.1 Dactylopterus volitans
CCCCCCCCCCCCCCCCCCCCCACCTCCCTGAACATCATTCAACTGTCTGCCGGTTTCCAAACAGTCTTGACAGCCATTCCACGAGCCCCCGGGGACATGCAATGTGCTTAGATCCCGTATAAAGCTTTTTGCTGCACTCGGCTCCAAACATTCAAGTTCAGTCCTGTTCCATGTGAAAGTCTTCCAGGCCGCTCGGCCTGGAAAAGCTGAGGCTTTGCCGTTGCTGTAGAACTGCGTGGTAGTAATATTTAATACGTGTCGTGTATCACTTTGTCGTCTTTAACCTCTTCATATGCTAGAATGTGCGAATTAGCACTCGATACAAAGTACGGCCATGGTGGTGGTGGTGGTGGGGGTAGGGGGAATTGTCTTATTTTTGTCATCCACCAATGCTTTCACCCACGTTTGTTGATTTATTTGTCCGTCTGTCAGCTGGATTGCGCAAAAAAAAAAACACCGAGCCGATTGTGATGAAACATGGAGGTGGATGGTGGGTGTATTTCATGCTCGCTGTGAGCCAATGGCTATGATTCAGGTGCTTACTGAGGGCAAGTGTGTGCGTGCGTGTGTGCGTGCGTGCGTGTGTGTGTGTGTGTGTGTGTGTGTGCGTGTGTGTGCGTGTGTGTGTGTGTGTGTGCTTCCACACTAGGCTATTTATATCATCTGCAGCAAACACCGAAGGCTTAAGTGGGTCTAGGCCACGGTAACGACTCAGTGGGCTGCCATCAAGTGAGCTTCCTAAGTCGCCCATGGACGCTCACAGAGGAACCCACCTGGAGCCACTGCAGACCCGTGTCCTTGGGCAGATGATAAATCGGGGATGGGCTGAGGGTATGAAAAGGAAGATGGGAGACGGAGGGATAGGATTGAGGGTTGAAGGATGCAAGGGTGTAGGGTGTGGGATGTCAAGACGAGGGAAGTCAATTGCAGGGTTGCAGGTAGTTGGACAGACTACTTTGATTGAGGACTGGAGTCAGGGTCCAGGAGAGTTGAGACTCTGGGAGGACTGGGGGGGCGTCTCTGTGGGGATGGGATTGAGCACCAGTGGGTCCTGTATCCCAACAAAAGGGAGAGAATAGAAGAAAAAAAAGGGGGTGGGGCAGTTTATGAAAACTGAGCCAAGGGGGAAGGGAAGGGATGATACTTTAGTATGGAAGTGGGATGTGTTCAAGGCGTGGTCTCTGCTCCTGATTTCTAGGACTTCATCTACAGAGCAGTACCACACGCTCAGAAGTCTCCCCTTTGATTTTAGTATCAGTATTGATGAAATAGTGGGCAGACTTTTAAACTTTACTTTCTTGTTTCATGTAGATTTTGGTTGGTGGGATCAAGAACCTTCAGGGTGTTTTACAAGATGGGAAGTTGTGCAACTAAAATCAGGAATCAGGAACCCTGAATGTGAATATTTGAACAAAGGTTTGGGCCAGTCAGTGTGGAGGATGTCAGGTTATGTCATCATCATCATCTCCATCATGTATTTGTATAACTTCCCATGGCTTTCATGGCCTTTCAGTCAAGAACAACATCTCATCTCATCTCATCTCATCTCATCGTCTTCCGCTTATTCCGGTTCCGGGTCGCAGTCGCACTGGAGCTGATCCCACCTGACAAAGGGCGAGCGGCGGGGTACAAACACCCTGGACGAGTGGCCAGCTCATCGCAGGGCCACACGAAGGACAGACAACCGCTCACACTCGCACACACACACACACACACACACACACACACACACACACACACACACACACACACACACCTACGGGCAATTTAGAGGAGCCAATTAACCTCAGCATGCTTTTGGAAGGTGGGGGGAAGCTGGAGTACCCGGAGAGAACCCACGCAGACACGGGGAGGAAGCCAGAGTACCCGGAGAGAACCCATGCAGACACGGGGAGGAAGCCGGAGTACCCGGAGAGAACCCACGCAGACACGGGGAGGAAGCCGCAGTACCCGGAGAGAACCCACGCAGACACGGGGAGAGCATGCAAACTCCACATAGAAAGAACCCAAGAATCCAACCTGCCACCTTCTTGCTATCGTTGGCATAACCTGGGGCTTTTATTTGACAAAAGTATTCTGTTTTTTTTTGACATGGGCTCACATGTTTAGCTTGGACAAGGCTGTGCTTGCCTGCCTGTTTAGGTACATTTTGGCGTCAACCCACCTCGGATCTCAGCAAATCCACAAAAACGATCTTTGGACTTGAACGCAAAGTGCACACGCTGAGCGTTTGATAAGCTGGAAATATATGGACCCCCGGGAAGTCCAACAGTGAGCACGTCACGCACCGCGCCAAGGACCTTGCACGAGCTCCCGAGCGCTGGTCAGAGTTTCCAATCTGTAGAATCCTGTCTCCTTAAGGACCTAATGACTCGCCATGATCTCATAGGAAGTCTATCCACAGATGTGAACCTCTTTTTGGTTAAAAAAAAAACAATAAAATAAAATAGACCGTTCATGTAAGTTAGATAAAGTGAATGTCTGTTTCTTGCAAATGTTTCATCCTGCATATTCCGAACCTGCAAATTTTGGCTTTAGCTTTTTATTAGCTTTTACGAGGTCCCGCCTCACGTTTTACAACATTGCTCAATCTGTTCTTGAAAATACAGATGGACATTTGAAACTTCACCAGGAATCAGGGTGAGAATTTGAAAAAAAAAAAGAAAAATCCAAGCACTGTGTGGCTTAAAACCTGAATGTCTGAGGTCTCAGTGCTGCAAAGGAAAAGAGGGACCGTGCCGGATGAGGCAGCGCCGCTGCTGATGCGGTTCTTGACGTCTTTTACGGCCCCACAACTCGGGATCAGACCCCGCAGCGGCTCACGAGCGCCAAGATCTGGTATCGCGCCCCATGCTGTTAGCGCTAAACGCTGTTGAGTTACGTTTCTGCCTGTTATTTCCCCTCCTTGTGCCTCTCGAACTCCTCTGTCTGGAAAGTAAACAAATGTCTGGGTCCGGTACTCAAAGGCAGCACTCCCATCCCCCCTCCAAGATAGCTGGCCCATGACTCATGCTCTGCGGCCTCCATCCTCCTCACATTTTCCACAAGGTGCAAATCATTCCCCCACAACCATGTCAAACCAAATGTACACGTGCTCGCGGGGGGACAGGCCGAAAGAGACTTCAGACCACTCGTTTGCTGGGGTTGTTCCCGGGCGCGTCGAAGATGAAGCCGTCTCCCAACCCGTTTGGGAGCTAGCTATCGCGTGACACCTTCAAGTATAGGTATTGCAACGACGAAAAGAATCATTAAGGTCGGTGATTTGCGATGCCTGATCATTATAACTAAATGAAAGAAAAGCGGACAGAGCCAAGCATCATAAACATGTGGTGGCAATAATGATCTGCAGCCTCGATAGACACGCCGACGCCGAGGCACTGATGTGCTCTCGCTCCTCCCTGCGGTTAATCTATCTTTTGTTTTGTTTTGTTTTTTTTGTCAGAACCAGAGTGAAATTGATTTCTTTATTCCCTTTTTCAGTCCTCCCACATTTCTGAGGAAATCCCTTCCCACTGTTGCCCCCGCCGGAGGAGTGTGACTGATGATTCTCTTGTTGTTTCCTCATTTGTCACACCGACATTCCTATTGGTTGCCGAGTTCGAAAGGTTTGTCGGGGCTTGTTCAGTTGGCCTCTTGACAGTCTATTTAAGAGCATTCATCACCATTAGAATCAGCAACACTGCTCCGAGAAGAAAGGAGCTTAAAGGGACACATAGACTCTCCCCTGCTTTATTTGTTTCAGATTAGCGGGGACGGTAGCAAGCTAAAATAATGCAATTGCTGCAATATTTTAATTGCAATGTGACAGCAACCGGAGCTGCGAGTGGACGGAAACGCGACGCCCAATGATTGTTACTTTGAGTCTGCTGGATGACTTGAGAGAGAGAGAATTGTTTGCGTTAAAAGTTTACAGGGTCATAATTTTCGCGGGCCCCAGGAGGTAAAAAAAAAAAAAAAAAAAGTTGATGCAACGTAAACAACTTACAGATTTTATAAGAAAATGAAATTAAACACTAATGGAGGGGTGGAGTTTCAGGGCTAAACAGTGTTGCAACCAAACCCAATGAAGTAAACAGTGAAAAGTTATTCAACCGTCACAAACATTCAAAAAGACACAATATCTTCATCCTGATACTGATCTAGACGTCTTTGTGGAATATGAATGTGGTCATTTGAAGTTAAGAAGCCGCCAATAACTCTCACCACACCAGTTCCCCTCTGCTGTACTTACTCTGTTAGGGTCTTTAAGCACACCACAGATAAAATCAGTGGCTTCCTGGTGACCATCGTGGGGAAATTAGATGATTAAAAGTCTGATTCCTCTCAAAAAAGGACCTAAAACAAAGCCAAAAGAGCAATTATTTACAAGACTATTATTTGGTAAAGTCAACTACTTACTCGAATACTGTGTTCTGAATCACAAACTTTTTCCTGTGAGGGCCACATAACTTTTCCGTTCTCTGATGGGGGGCCGGGGTTAGTTTGTAACGGAAAAACCACGTAAAAATGTATTGTTTTCCAGAAAGCCACACATAACCAAATAATCCTCTCTGGGTTCTTCACAGAAAAAAGTCAGGAAATAAATAATAACACTATTTATTTAAAAAACGATTTACCCCCTAAAAATGGGTGGTCCTATATTTTTTGTCACACACTGTATATGAAAAAAAAAAAATCGAAATGCGTCTCTGGTATTGTTCAGGGGGCCCGGCCAAATGTGGAGGCGGGCCATATCCGGCCCGCGGGCCGTAGTTTGGGGACCACTGGAGTAACTGCTTACTGTCTTCGAACTTAATGTACTGCCTACAACATACTCATACTCCATGCACTACATACTGTCTTCTACATACTCATGCTGCATGTACTTCATATTGCCGACTACGTACTCAAACTTCAAGCACTGCCACACACACACAGTCCCTACTGCATGTACTATGAGTATGGCCGACTGTTTTCATTGAAGTACTGCACATTTCTCATCTCATTCGTTTACATTGTGCATTCAGTCCTTTAAAATAAAAGCACCACGCTTGCTTTTTGGCCAAGCCAGTTTTATCTTGAAAACTGTGAAAACATAAGCGTGGTACTTTGCTAGCTGAACAAATCGCACAAAACGCTGTCACAAATATCTAAAAAGAGGCAATTTCGGATAAACATCAAAGTTACTTTTTTTCTTGCCAACGCATCGCACGGTGTGAGGCGATGCTTTGCATTGTGGGACGGTCGATTATGTCCCGTGAGCTACTTGCACAAACAGACATCCTTCCTGCTGTGGCAGACGTCCAGGGATTACTCATGTACACGTAAATTGACATAATTAATGGTTGAAACGCACATATACTTAATTTGATGTCACAATTAGCATCTGACGTGAGTTACTGGTGTCTGCTAACGGGTTAGCCACATCAACTTTAGAGTCATTTTTCTGTCCTAAATGAACCCCTCCAAAAAAAAAAAAAATCAATTAAATTCGATTAACAGCTTTGTGCAAGATTAGTAATGAATGTCTTCCCTGCTTTATTTAAGTGACAGAGTCAAGCAGGAGCATTGCTATGCTCCCCTTGGCTCTGTTTTCTTTAGGACGCTGCGTGGCCTCGCTCAAGAGTTCACCAGGAAGACCGAGGAAGCTATTCATTTCTCTTCGGTGCAGGGAAGGTCAGTCCCGGGTCCCCCTGCAGCATGAGGTGTTCATATGTGGGCACTGGGACGGGCCCCCGGTGTGGGTTACAGCCTTCCTCCGCTAACGGAACTGTGCTTCATGCTAAAAACAACATGTCCACCGCTTGTCCGGCCCGGCTTCAGGTTACATGATCAAAGAAGCCATTAGTTGAGAACACAGTCGAATCCTCAATTGCAGCGAGAGAGAAAGTGATGAAGTGTCGAACTAGAAAAAAAAAAAAATCATTCCCCCACTGCAGACATTTATATTGCTGTTTGAAAAAAAAATGGTAACATTTTTTTGGCTACAGAACACGGATTAAACCCCAGTGACTCGTGCACATCATTGGAGAGAGTGACAGAAGTAAAGCTGGGTAAATCAGTGTATACCATAAGTAAGGATGGGTAAATCAGTGTATACCATAAGTAAAGATGGGTAAATCAGTGTATGCCATCAGTAAGGATAGGTGAATCAGGGTATACCATAAGTAAGGATGGGTAAATCAGTGTAAGGATGGGTAAATCAGTGTATACCATCAGTAAGGATGGGTAAATCAGTGTATACCATAAGTAAAGATGGGTAAATCAGTGTGTATCATCAGTAAGGGTAGGTGAATCAGTGTATACCATAACTAAGGATGAGTAAATCAGTGTATACCATCAGTAAGGATAGGTAAATCAGTCTATACCATAAGTAAGGATGGGTAAATCAGTGTATACCATAAGTAAGGATGGGTAAATCAGTGTATACCATAAGTAAGGATGGGTAAATCAGTGTATGCCATCAGTAAGGATGGATAAGTAAGGATAAGTACCATAAATCAGACAGGCAGATCCATTCCGCTGCGGCTGATTTATATTACCTCGGGTATGATATCATTTCTGGAGACAGATGCATGGCTGCAGGTTCTACAGGACAGATTTTACAACTGATGCTTCCATCTGGAAAACGGCGGCTTTGTTTGATTGTGTTGGATATCGGGTACCTTGGACATGTATTTCACTCTGTTACTCTGTTAAGGAAATCAGATTTTCTTTTTTCCCTTTTTTTTTCTTTTCAGAGTTGTGTCCTGTTATTGTTTCTATTTTACAAGCCTCGAGCGTCTTCTGGGTTGGGGGAGGGGTGGGGAGGAGTGGGGCGGGGGAGGGGCGGCGTGTTTGGGGTGAGATGACTTTTGCAGATGACACAAAACCATGAAACTGCATGTTCGGAAAGAAGGGGAAAGTCATCATCGGGGCTCTGGCAGCCTGCAGCTCGGGCTCGCGCTGGTGTGGAGGGAGGATTGTTGAAGCACAACAAGGAGATAGCGCGGCGGAGGGGTTTTTTTCCGCTGTAGGAAGTCAACTCATAGCTTACATCGCCAAAGAGAATTATGTCCAAGGTTCCCGCTCGTCCAGTCAGCTCAAGCAGGACAAGTTTCCTTCAACTTTATGAAAAAACCGGCAGCATGTGGATCAAGTCTAAGAAAACAAATACACACGGAGGAGCGCACGCCCACGATTATACATCCTGCCCTGTATTTTGGACCCTCACAGAGGCTAATTCATGGTTTTATCTCCTTCGCCTAAACTACCTCAACTGTGTTTACTGGCTCTGTTTGAAGTTGGCCCCAGAAAACAGCAGCAGGAGGCCACCTCACCCATATTTTAGCCTCCTAGCTTCGGCTTGCAGGTAAATTTGGGAGCAAACGTTTTCCTAATCAGGTGCAACGCAGGCGCGACATGGCCCCAGTGCCTCATGGTCTGGGATGGACTATCGCCAGGAAGCTTCAGATATAGATCTGCATTCAGCACTTCCAGAGATGTGCTTTCATTATGTACGACAAAGTCTTTGGTGAGAATTAAGATGTAAGGTCATTTCAAAGATTTCCGTACAATTACACTTTTTTTTGCCCTCTGCTGGCCATCGGACGTTTTTTTTAGCTTGTGCGCCGTCCATCTTTCACACAGGCCCTGTTTTTTTTGTTTTTTTGTTTTTTTGCCAAATCGCGCTTTTCATCTGGTGATGACTTGCAAAGGTTTGAAGCATCCTTGAAAAGAACTAACTTGAAGGACGCCCCGAATTAGGCAACCAATCAAAGGTGAGGAGAAAGAAGGGCCAGGATATTCGAATATGAAGCTAAAGGAGCAGGCTTTTGGACGATCTCCCCTGAAACGTTCTAGAGGGTTTTCGCTGTATTGCCTCCTCATATACTGCGATAAAGCCGGGCGGTGCGTGTCGGACGACGGGCTCCATGTGCGTCCCATCTGTCCTCGCATTCTTCCTGTTCACCCCAATAACTCAGTTTACGAGACAGCAACGGGAATAAAAGGAATTCGGCCTGGCGGATTGGACGTGGTCCTGAGCGCGAGGGGCGCCGGCCCGTTGGTTCCGGCTCTGTCAGCCGGGGAGTGGCGGGCCTCCTGTGGCGCGTTTTGTTCGTGCAAGTTTTGTTTTTTGTTTTTGTTTTTTCTCTGAAGGCTTCACCTTGCTAATTATTTCCACACTTTTTGAGCTGAGCTACAGTCATCTGGGTCCATTTCAGAGACCCTACACCCCTCCCCCCACTTCCCTCCGCCATGTTCCATGTCAGTACCATCAGACGCGTTTTGGAGCTTCAGCCTTTCATGGTTATCCGTTGTCATGGTATCAAACAGCAGCATCTCTGCGGCGGGCGTCCTCTGCATCCGCCCCCGTCGCCGTCGTCACTGGCAAAAGAGACATCTCAGCATCGTTTTAGATGATGTGCTGGAGGAGAAAACTGCTGGGATGCAGTTTGAGTGGAGTTATGAAACCAGGGTTCTTTGGGGTTTGCAGTCATCTGATACCACCGCTCTCCTCAGACAAGCCCTCCTCATGGCGATGAGCTCATTGCCAAGAGGAGGAGCTTGAGACCCTGGAGGGAGAGGCGAGGAATGAAATAAAGGCATCAGCGAGCAGGCGCGTTGCTGAGAATGCTGGTCAGGTTTGAACTCAGGTTTTTTTAATTTGGTTGTCAACTTGTTTGTCAACAACGGCGAGAGACGTGGGAGACGCTTCGTTTTGCAGCCGTTTTGCTGCATAAACGCCGTTTGAACAGAAAGCTCGACTCAGCGCCGGTGCCTGATGAAAGTTTAAGTTCCTCATCCCCATGAGAGCCATAAACTTGGGTAAACTTTTGAACATCTGTCAAGGCAATATTTCGTTTTTTTTCTAGCGCTTTTTCAAAACTTTGCCAGAACCCTAACCCACTACCCTTCACCCCGCCGCAATACACCATAGTCATAACTTTATTTATGTCAGCTGGGTTTTTCAAAGGGTTTAATCATGAGATCAAGTTTTTTATGTTATCATCATATAACTAATAAAACACTGGAAAAATGAATGAAAATCCTTGGGTCTCATGCATGCTAACAGGCTATTCATATATACACGAGCTTTACACACTGATCAAGCCAAAACATTACGACCACTGCGTGTTCACCATAGAATATAATGCGACAGCCCTGCAATAAATTCTCCCTTCATGAGGAGTTTTAAGTTGAATTTTTTATTTGAATCTGTTTGAGATGTTGACATTTGAGAATGATTTTGATCATCCCACTCACCCGCATTAGGGACACCTCTCGGAATAACTCGTTACAGCTCAAGAGCGTCACAAATTACAGTGCCGATAACAATCATTCAATCATTCTTAGTTACAGAGAGTTATACTGAGAGGCGTCCCTAATATTTTGGTTATTCAACTCATATGCATTAGGGTGACCAAAATATTAGGGACGCCTCTCAGTGTAACCCAGTACAGACCAACAGCATCCAAAATCACAGTCCCAATAACAATCATTCAAATATGTCAACACCTTTGCATTATATTGCATGGTAAACATGTAGTGGTCATAATATTACGGTTTGATTGGTGTGTTCCAGACTAGCATTAGTATTTCTTTATAATGAGCATTAGCCTTTGGCTCAAAGCGCGTGCAGTCCCAACCTCACCGTCGCTGTTTCATTCACAAAAAGCCCCGTTCCAAAATTGCAGACCAATGAGTCAGTAAAAACTCAACAGTTGCTGAGTCACTCAAAGTCTCTCTCTCACGTCCCCAACTCTCAAAAGTATGAAGTTGTACAAATATGTGTCAGACAAGTACATGTTGGTGTTTTTACTGCGGTTTGTTTTGGATGGTAAAACAGAGGCGTATTTAGCCCAGAATTACCTCCGAATCAGGCGGAAGCGGGAGATGCTAGCGCGGCTAAAGCTAAAGGCTGCACTGTACGAACCATGACTCGGCCCATTGGAGCAGGAGCTGTCGAGCAAACCGGCTAATCTCTGGTGCCTGTTTGGCGATTGGCTCGTTTTTGCCGCCGAACGCATCTCCTGAACGCGTCTTCTGAGTGAAACCGATTCGGCACACCGAGAAGACCATGACTCATCGCCTCGCCTGACTGAGCCGCCATATCCGACCGCTCGCCTTCCGTTTGCCGCTCGGCATTTTTTTTTTCCTTTCATCTTAAAAAAAAAAAAAAAAACCCTCATATTTCAGCCGGGGGAAGGTCACGGCCGTGTGCCGGTTGGATAATCATCTCCAGACCCCTGAAATCTGATTGGAAATAATGCCGCCCTGGTTTGCACGATAGGCTTGGTGATGACAGCATAATGCTTTTGTTCATGGCTCCATATGTAAAATGAAACCCAGGGTGGTAGATGGATATGACCCCCCCCCTACTAAACACAATTAAGGCTCACCCAAGTAGTAATGCTTTGTTATTTATATTCTTGTAGTCGCAGTAGTACCGAGTAGTACCACTTTGTATGCAGTGTTGTTACAACAAACGTAGTGCGGTTTAGTTAAAAAACATATACTTTTGATGAATGAAAGAGAAAACTCGCAATAAATTTTTATTCTGCTGTAATAATCGTGTGTTCTGGATAGGGTCGCAAAACTTTCCATGGGAATTTATGGGAATAAAACAGAAATTTACAAAATTGAAGGTGGACCCTCAACAAGGAACTTAAATATAGTTGGGGCAAATCTACTGTAGCATAATCTTGGCTAAAACAAGCAGATTTAATGCAAGTAGACTCCTCAGTCACATGCACACAGCACTGTTTAGTGCAGGGCTATTGAGGCCACGCCCCCTGCGTGCACTGTACACGCCTCCATCACATGCACAGATGATTGCTTAAACCCTGGAGGCCACACTTTTGAGCCCAAAGCACAAGACTTTTGAAGCCACACAGTTGAGCCTGCCCATTATAGGAAGTCAAGGAAGTTTTTTTTTTTATAACATTATGGGGTAAATATATTTGATCTATAATGGTATTACTGTTTAACTTGCAAAAATTAAATAAAAATCTATTCATACAGTCGCTAGCTAGCTGGTAAGTTAGGTGCTAAATGTAAGCTAGTTTTCATTTCATTGACCATTTAAGAGGCTAGCTTATTATAGCTATATACAGTATACAGCTATAGTTTCCAATTTGGAATATTTCCAAAATTCCCCAGCTTAACTTCCCATGGAAAGTTTCCGGAAATTTACCGGAAATTTTCCCAGCCCTTTGAGACCCTAGTTCTGGAATAGAAATAAAGTATTTAAGTATTCGGTATTTAAGTCTTAAACCTCAGAGTAGGCTTATCACGCTCATTTAAATCTGTTATTCTTAGTCCTCAAATGCAGCTTTGAATGAGTCACAGTTTGAAAAACAAAAAAAAACTAACTGTTGTCCTATTTTGGCCCCTCGAGCGGCACCCGCGTCCATCCTCCATGCAAACAAGCCGCTTCAGCTCCTGTCTCTTTAAGGCCACTCCCACCCCACACCGCTGCTGCACCGGTCCAGGACTGGTTAGGTTCAGGTCTAAAAACCCATGCTGTGTGGAGGAGGGCGACCGCTCGGGTGTCAAAGGATGTGCACGCACGGCTCGTATGGACGGGCCGCTCGCTCTCCTCTGATTGGACAGTTTGCTGAAGCCTCCCGTTCCTGCACGAGATGTCGAGAGAGAGAGAGAGAGAAAAAACAAAAAAAAACATGAACTGAACGTCTCAGTCAGAGTCACTTGACTATTCGGCTTAAAAAAACAAAACAAAAAATCAGCTGACGTAAACATCCTGGCCTGATTGGATGGACGGCGGCCATGTTTACCTCCCTGCTAGCGGCCTGTAAACCTTGTTTAGAGGCGAAGCGCAAAGTTTGATTTACATAATCTGATTCCTCGAGCATCCTCCCCAACCCCCCCACCCCCTCCCACGACGGCGGCGGCGGCGGCGTTGTTTGCGGCTCGCTGAGAAAGCGCAGCCGACGCTTCCTGCGGGCCTCTCGGCTGGAGAACGCTGGCGAGTCTCAGTTTGTGGGCAGGGCCAGGAAGCAAACAGCTGTCTTTCTCATTAGCTCAGCTCCGTTCTCTTGACCCCTTCCCCCCCCTCTTCTCTGCCTACACACACACACACACACACACACACACACACACACACACACACACACACACACTATCTGATGGAAAGCCAATTACCTGATGCTTTTTAGCACCTCGTGAACGCGGCGCGCAGCTGTTTCCTGTCGTACGGCTCCGGGATGTTTGAGCAGAAACCTGGAGGAGCCGGGGGAGCGGGAGGCCAGGCGCATGCGGATAAATCCGCCAGCTGATTGGTTTGAAACATCATTTCCGCTGGCAGGCCGAGACGCCGCAGCGAGACGTGATGCGAAGCGGCGACGAAGAGCCACGCGGAACCATCCCTCCGTCCCCGTTCTTTTCCGCCCCCGCCCCTCCCTCTTCTCCTGGTCCATCGGTGGCTCTCCCCCAGAGAGGGACCGATGGCATCTTTACGAGCCGAGAGTTAAAGCACAACAGATTCCTTTGTTTTCACGCAGGGGAAACCAGCATTTGGCTCAATTTCGCACTTACATCTTCGCCCTGGTGTTCCGGCGCCACGCTCGTTCCATAAGTGGGTCAGAAGTGACCCGCGTTAGCGTCCCATTTTAGCCCCATTTCTGTCAAGAACGATCTTCTATGTCGCGTTTTGTGTTGAGCGCACGAGAGGGAATCTCATGTTTGAGTTGTTTTCATTTTTCACTTCCTAATCGGAGCCAGAAAACGGGCAGTTTTTGTCACAGCTGCAAGTGAGGAGACACACATGCACACACACACACACACACACACACACACACACACACACACACACACGCACACATAGTTTTTTAGGTTGCTCTGTTCCATGCAACCAGTTTTCTGTTCCAGTGCGTTAAAAAAAACGCAAATGAGTTATTATCAACAAAAGTGGCTCAAGAGCGCACTGACTGATTCTAGCCCGGGTCAGTTTTGACCCACTTATGGAAGCTCGGGGGTTAGTGACACAATCAAAATTTTAAACGGCGTCACGTCGAAAAACATGTTTTTCTTTGAGGAACAGCTGGAGTATGAAATGATGAACGACTTTTCATTGCAAGAAAACAACCTCGCCAGGTCATTTTTTTGACCCACTTATGCGTCTGAGGGGACGATGGTGTTGCCGGGTGACGCCGTCAGTATAAATTATCGCCGCCTCGTCATATGTAAAACTGCTAACCTCAGCAGATTCGGGGCTCCAGGGTCCAAAGAGGTGTTGACCTCAGATTTCTGCCTAAATTTACACTCTGGATTCGCCATCACCACCCATCATGACCACCTACCATGACGGCCACCCATGGTGACTGTCACACACGCACCCCCCCTCCGCCCCCCACACACACACACACCACAGAAAGAGGTTTAATTCGCTTTGCGTCTCTTTCCTCGCACCCACAGTCGCTTGAACGCCGCCGCCGAACAAACACATGTCAGGTCAAAGCTGTCGTAAACTCTATTCTTACTTTTAAACGCCCTGTAAAAATTAAAAAAAATAAAAAAGACAAAACACAAAACAAAAAAACAAAAAAAAAACAGCTGAGCGTGCATCTTGTCTGGTGCCCCACTAAAACGAGGCTTTTATGATCCCATTTAGCCACAACGACATGCAAGGGTCGAGAAAACCGCCCCCCCCAGCGACGGCGACCCCCCCCCCCCCTCCACACACACACACACACACACACACACCCGCGAGCGCGTCTCTGGATCTCCTGCTCGCGGGGCTGCTGGCGAGGAACAGGCAGGAAGGATCACTGGAAAGTATGAGGACATGCGAACATGGGTGTAGTTCTCCCACAGCCGCGAGAGCCTGCGAGGGGATGGTTATGGGAGAGGGCTGACAAAAAAAAAAAAAAAAAAAGGGGGAGGAAAATTAGGCTGGCCAGCATTCTTCTCATTTAAAGCTGTAACTACACCAAAAAAAAAAGGGGGCACTCTGGCAGTCTGGGCTGGGTCTGCTTGCTGCTTACAAGGAGAAGGCGCTCCGGGATTCATGCTGCTGCAGTGACAACCTGAGCAGCTTCTTTTTTTCTTCTTTCCTTTTTTCTATTCCCCCCCTTTTTTCTTTTTTTTTCTCTTTTTACTCCCCCCCCCCACACACACACACAAAAGGAAGGCTCATGTCTTTTTGTTACAGACAATGATGGGCTCTGTGCGATTGAGGATTTTCCTTTTCCTGCTGGTCTCTCAGGCTTTGATTGTGACATGCCAAGATGGGAACAGCGGTAAGTGAACCCCATCTGCTTGTCTTGTCTGAGCGTCCCGCGGCTGAGCTGGGCCGGGCCGGGCCGGGGTGGGGTGGGGTGGGCGCGAGGTGCGAGGTGCGGGGAGCGGGCTGGTTGTTTTGCCCTCTGAACTGACTGGATGCTGGTCTTGCTTTTTTTGGGGGGGGGGGTTGTTTGCTTGTTTGAAGCCCCTTTCCCCTTTTGTTGAGTCTCGCGTTGGCGGTTCTGCTGCAAACTTGTAAGGTGGCTCGGGAGCGATGGTCCGATCGAGCCTTAATTGGTCATGCGGCGCGTGGTTCTGGAGAAGGCTAAAGAGGGGATGTAAGCAGCGTGGCCCCGACGTGAGGAAGCGGAGGCGAGGGCATGTGCCAGCGGTCGTGAGGCGATGTCGCCCTCGGGCGCCGGAAAAAAAACGCAAAGCGGGCGGAACGAACGCCTTTTTTTTTTTTTTTTTTTTTTGCGGGTTTTGTTTTGTTTGTGTTTCTTTGCACCCGCCAGCGACGCAGCTCCCTCGCCGGCGCTGCTGCCCGGACGGCTCCTGCAGACGCGGCCGCGCAGTAACTCGGAGCAGATGTGAAGGGGCGGGGGGCATGCTGGCGCGGGATGGCGGCGGTCGAACACGGAGAGCTGGAACACCTGAGAGCCTCGTGTTTGGGCTGCCTCGCGTCGCCACGGCGACTGCGCTGCGTCCACGCGTGATGTCACGGGGGTGGGGGGTCCAAAGCGGGCCGCCGCCGGCGGAGCGCTCGCTCGAAGGGCCCCTCCGACTGCAGTCGTTTGCTCGGAGGGTGAGCTCACGTTTTCCCAGTTCGCACCTCGATCGCACGCTGGTGGCGAGGACGCCTGGTGGAGCGCCCCCCGGTGGCGAGGGTTGTTTGCGGTCCAAAACTGTTGCTTTTTTTTTTTTTAAACTGGGCTGAAGAAGTCACCTCACACGATCAGAGACGCTATCATGTCAGGGACCTGCAGGTTTTAGTGGCCTCTAGTGGTGATGCCACGCACTGCAACCACCCCTCCTCTTTTAAAAGTGCTCCAAAAAGCTGCCGAAAACATTAGTTTGAACCTTTAAACTGAACTTCATGCTTCCTATCTTTTTTCTTAGTTTTATTTCCATCCAAATTTTCGATGAATTCAGGTGTTTTAGGTTTCTTTCTTCTTCTTTTTTTTTGTGTATTCCGGGCTAATGTAGAAACATGGTGGCGCAACATGGCGAGCTCATCGGAAGAGGACCCGTGATGCGTTGGGCAGATATGACAAAAACATAACATTTCTCATCATCGGGGCACAACACACTCAGGAAAATGTATTTGTTCACATTATATTCCATATCCCCGAATCTTGCACACTGGTCCTTTAACGGTGCAGTCGAGCTCGTCTGCGACAAACATGGCCTTTTCTCATCTCACATCGTGAGCAGATAAGGCAGATTGAAGCTCGTCTTGCATCCACTTTGTGTCAAATAAAGACAAAGACGCCGAGCGAGGCCTGGGAGCCGCAGTTTGGGAAACACTGACCGAGTTTTGCCATTTTACTGCACATTACTGCAGATTGGTGGCAATTTTACGACATGCATACATCCATTTTTGAAGGCACCGAGGTTCCTGAGGGTTTTTTTTTTTTTCCTCATTATACATCTCCAGATGAAGGTCACACGCCCTGCACTCATGCAGACGCTTCGCCTGCGCGCCGCGGCGGCGGCGGCGAACAAGAGCAGGAAGCAGTCGAACGCCGATGCGAGCCGCGTTCCAACAAGTTGCGCAGGGAGGGTTTAGATGTTAGCAGGGAGACAATAGATCACTGACGGTGTGTGTGCCCGGGGAGCAAACTCATGCCTGTGCATGTGTGTGTGTGTATGTGTGTGTGTGTGTGTGTGTGTGTGAACATGACTCCTCCCAGACGCTGACATAGCTGTAAAACATCTTCAAAGATGCCACTTAGCGCCGCACATCAAAGGCAGCGAGGACCCGAGTCAAAACTGTAAAACGGGACAGAATCAGGAAAAATCCCCCCCAAAAAACCTACATGACGTCACCTCGTCCCCTCAAATGAGCTCCAGTTGGTCCTTTTTTTTTTTTTTTTTTTTTTTTTTCCCGCCACATCGTTTGACATGACGACGAATGGGCTGTTTTCTAGCCGGCGCGGGAGCGTCCAAACATGTGAACCCGAGCGGGTCCACAGACTCCACAGACGGGCCGTGATTGGAAACACATGCCGCATTTTTGAGCTATGACTTGATTACACGCCTCCTCTCCTCCACAGTTGAAGGGGGGTTGGGGGTTGGGGGGGTGGTCGGCGGCCATCGCCAGCTCGCGCGCCGCCTTAGGTGGACGGCGTTTGAGCCGCTATCTGCCGCAGCGACGGCGAGACAGACGGCGAGCCTGATAGGTTTTTAATTTTAGCGTGCGACTGCGGCTCCATGGGAACTGCTTATAAACCAAATTATCGCAGTCAGCGAATTGAGGCTTGAGGAGGAGGAGGAGGGTGGTGGGGAGAGGGTGGGGAAGGGGGGATGATTTCCAGATGTTAAAATAGTTGCTTTGGCAGTATTTGGAAAATCTTACAAAAAAAAAAAATTGAAAAAAAAAATTAGCTTTTGAGATAGTTGGGCCCACGGGAGAAGTTTGCCTCAAACACTTTTTACTCGAAAGCCGGCCAAGAAAGCCTCGCTAAAGTGCGGTTAGCGTTATGAAAAAAATTGCATTTTGCCCCAACACATGTTTATTTTTTCACCCTCGAACGCTAACCAGTGACAGACACTTAGCAAAGAAAAAAAAAAGAAGAATGAATGCAGTAAAAAGTAATAAGCTAACCATATGACAGCGAGGGGGGGGCGCAGACCTCCACCAGGATCAATGTCAGAAAACAATGTCGCACAGATCCTCAGTGACTTTTGTCCGCCGCATTTCGCGCAACATTCCAGTGTTTCCTGCATAATCAGCACATTGTGGAAAAACATGGCCTCCTTGGCGGAGCTGACGGAAATCTCCATCGGCATTGATTTGACGTGCCCCGTGAGGGGATGCGACTCGGTTCCGCCTGCAAACAGGCGCAAGTCGAAGCCACTATTTGTTCAAAGGGGCATGCAATTAGGGCTCCCGCTGCCGGCTCTCCCGCTCTCTCATTGGGTGCCGCTCACCTTCCTGCCCTGTGATTTGCCCCACCCCCCTTCCCCATGCTGGAGACAATGACGGGGTCAGAAGGTAAGCACAGCCCTCCCCAGGAACCGTCTTTATTAGCCAAAGAGCGGAATAGCCGAGCCTGAGCTCGGGTTTGAGCTGAGCGGCTGAATCATCGCATGCCGGTGATTCTGTCAGCGGGAGATCGGGACTCCGGCCCCTTTTGGAAGCGCTTCCCTCCACAGGTGGTGCAGGTTCCTCCTGTAACGCCACACTCCCTCGGAGCATGTTCTCGGCCTCGCTTCCCGGCGGCCCTTTTGAAAGGCTGCCGAAATCGCTTCAAACCTCCCCCGGTTTCTCGAGGTGTCGAGTCTCAGCTGGGAAGGCGTCTCGGCGGGAGCGGGCGACGGGAGCCAGGTGATGATTCAGCAAACCGACCTCGCAGAAGTCACTGCGGAGCGAATCTGACAGACCGGGGGGAAACAATGGCTCCATTGTGGGGGCGGGAAACGCTCACCGATCAGCCCCCATTGGCAGGTTCAGTGTCGTCCAACAGCCCCACAATGAGTCCTCGCTTCGGGGTTTTTCAGCAGCACAAACAAATGAAATCGGATCCCTCAAACAGATTCAGTATATATATTTTTTTTTTGCAGGGGTGTTGTATTGTACCTGTCCGAATGCAGATTAAGATACGGGAGGAGGTTTAACCCCAGAACACAAACGTCATTATTGGTAACACCATCACTAACATCGGGTGTATTTTACCCGATGTATAATATTCTGGATAAAATATAGTTTTTCATCAATTTATGTAAAAGTACAACACTGTATGCCAAATTGTAGTACTCTTCTTTGATTTCCCAATATACAATGTCACATAGAATAAAAAAAAAAAGGTACCATGGGGGACCCTATAAAAAGGCAGCACAATTATTGAAAAATCAGGTCATCCTTAACGAGAAGTTTCCAAACAAAAAAAAAATAACGGAGCTGTGAACTTGTTCTTGAAATGACAAGAACCGTGTGGGTGAAAATCACCCGACGTTCGTGTTCCAGGGTTAAGCACACTTTCCCTCGCGTTTGCTTGCACCCTAATAACTGTCAACCAAAGCGACAAACATTTTCTTTTTAAAATACGTGTCAGAAATGTGATGATCTTGTCTGCCTGGTCCCTCCAACGCCAGGCTCACTTGTTGAAACGCCGCAAAATGGTGACTGACGGCCATAATTGCAGGTTGTGGTCCGACCTAAATTCTACGTTGTAGCTAGCTGGTATATGTTGCAAGTGCTGAGGGCGGACAAGCGGAGCTACCTAGGTGTTAGTGGGTGAGAAGGGTTTGCGATGTGGCCCGCATGTTTGGGCTCTTAACATCTCGCCGCATGGCTGATTGACTCGCCGGTGAAATGGCTCGTACGCGGCAGTGAAGTTTGGAAAGTAGGCGGTTTTCCTATATAGGACTGTCTTGTTTTTTTTAATTATAATAAAATAGGCCCTCACGAATGATTAAATCTTTAATATTTCAAGAGAATCCATAAAATGTTTATGACTTGGGCGTGAGGGACTCCTCTGCTAAGCTGAACCGCGTACAGAATTGTGAAATCCCAGTGTTGGATATAATGACTCGTTTGTTGTTTCATATTTCTTCACCGCATGAGGAGCGACACGAGGGAACTGGAAGGATCCCGAGCAAATCGGAACGGGCACAGTAATGAAATTCGTCCCCATCGCGTTCCAACGGTCGTGGCGCTGGAAGCTCCGCCGAGCAGCGCCGCAAGAACCCCGCTAATGGTCCGATACTGGTGGAGCTGCCGTCTATTACTGCGCATGCAAAGCAGACTGCGAGTATCAGCTGAATGCATCTATGGGTTTGGGATGAAGCCCAAGCGAATCAAGACGCGGGGAAAGTATGTTCGGCCGCCTGGCTGCCAGGAAAGAGCTTGTACATTTCTACAAACCGCTGAGCACAGAGAAAATCATCTCCACATATATGGTTTGCGTCGAGAGTTGAGCAAGAGAGGCCTTTTTTTTTTTTTTCTTCTTACCCAAGCCTTCATCTTGTGTCTGAACCTACCCGGGATTTAGAATGATCTGAAAGGGCTGGTTTAAACATTTTGGTTTGCATTGGTGGTCACACATGAGAAGGAAGCACCCGTCTCCCGTTGCAACCCCCAACCCCTGGTCTGGTATCCGGCCCATCCGCCTCCCCTTCAGCCCACTGGCGCACAGTTTCTTGCGACATATTGACACCAGACACACGGTTTCTCCGGAATGCTGGCACTGACCCGGGCTTTGTAGAAACCCACCATGCCGCCGCTTTTCATTTTCCCGGGCAACGGGGTTGGTTACTCTGGCTCAAGCTGCGGCAGTGGAGGTCATGCAGGTTGAAGGTAACCGAAACCTTCTTTACAAGCAGCGCCCGTTTGGGTGCCTGCGCGACAGACTGAGAGCATGTCCAGCGGTGCTGTTCAGCAGGGTGGAGGGACGCGTTCTTTCCACACAATGTGCAGCCTCTCACCCGCCGACCGCCATGTCGGCCAGTGTTCCCGAACAAACGCCTCTCACAGGCTGACGGGACGTGGAAATGTCTGCTCGCAGCCGGTGACTCATGGCTGCCATTTGGATGATTTCACCCAATGAATGAATAAAGAAAGAAAGCGGCACTCGCGGGGAAAGAGGAGCCGGAGCTGGCGAGAGCTGGTGAGGGCTGGTGGGAGCGGGATTCGAGCGGCGAGGGGAAACATCGCACATCTGACATCAGCAGCGGGCCGCGTGCAGCTTAAGCGGAATCATGTGCCTGAACGTGGTTGTGCATCGTGCCAGTCTGCTTATCTGGACTAAGTTAGAGCTCTAAACTCGGGCTTTCGGGTCTTGATCTCTCCATAATGTCCCACCCTTTGTTTCCAAGTGTGACACTGAGGGGAGATCGGAGCAGAGGTTTAAGCTGAGGAGGACAGGAAATGGCAGGAAGGAGGAGGATCAGAAGTGGAATCTAGAAGGAGAGAGAGACAAAAGCAGAGGGCAAATGTTGCAAAAGCACCAAGGCAACGTCGGCGGATTGTTTGGGAAACCGTCACCAAGCTCAAATACTTTCATGTAATCTCATTCTCTCCCTTGGATATCCCAGCAGGCCGCGGCCGACCTCAGCACAGGAAGCTCTGTCAAGTTGGAATTTCCTCTTGAAAATCACATTTTCGGTTCAGAGTCTTCCTCGTTCATGTCTACGAGCATCCATGGGCGCTGTCCTCCCATGGACGCTAATAGACGCGAACAAGTCGGCCTGCACGCATGGTTGCACTGGAAACCTCTAAAAAAATGTCCCCCCATTGTTGTGTTGGTCAGAATCGGCCCGGCGGGCATCAGATGCGACCGCTGATTCCACTGTTTGGGATCTTCGCCTCGGCGAAGGCGTTTTCTGGGGGCGCGCACAGCTGGTGGTGACGTGTTGGCCGAAGTATGCGAGCGCTGCTGATGGAGGGGAGGGGCCTGCGGAAAACAAACTGCAGCAGGCGGCGGGATTTGCCAAGAAGCCGTCGTCCGATCGACGGCGAGGCAGGAATGGTCGCGAGGCGGCTTGAGTGTTTCGCCGTGACGTCCCGAGAGAGCAGGAGGGAAAACTCTCTCATATGCTTCTCATTACAGAGATATGGGTCACGGTAATTAGTGTGTGCGCATACAGTTGGTGTGTGTGTGTGTGTCCGTCCTGAGGTCTTAAACCAGACTGGAGGTTCCAACTAACCCATGGGGACATGTGTTCACCGTGGGGACCAAGTTGAGGTCCTCACGGTGTTTAGGTTGGGTTTTATGGGAACAGTTAGGGTCGGACACTCAGATGAGATGCTAACGGCTAGCGTGAGGGGCTATGGTGTGTGTGAACGCGTGTGTGTGAGTTTGGCGTGAACTTGTAACACCATACCATCGTTTAAACTTTCAAAGCCTCTGCATGTGCTGCATCAACTCTACATGTTATGTTAAGACATTTGTTGGCTTCTATTGTATTGAGGAACATTAGACGGTATAAATGCACCCAATAAAGTGACTAACGACAAATGATTTATACCATTAAGATTGATATTTTTTTAAATTTATTGACAAGAAAATGCGCAGACGTTGGACAACGTCTGTGTTCTCGGTTCTACATGGGAGATTTGGGTTAAAACTTACGATATCGCTGAGGTCAGGTGAACTTTGTTGTCATGGTTACAGTTACAACGAGGTTAGGTGACGATGGTCTATGACGCAGGGTCGAACTCAGGTTCCTCAAACCAAAATCCGGTGCCACCACCTTCGCCCCTGACATGGACGAACCGGCCATTCAACAGCACAGTTTCACCGACATTCGTGAAACCATCTTTTTTTTTTTTCTGTAAAACTATTCTCACAGAGGAATTTGGCCTCCCACCTTCCTCGTTTTCTTCCGGTTCTCATAGCTGCTGAATCAGCAAACTTGCGGCCAAATGACTCAACAGGGAAGATCGGTCGTCGCCCTCTGGTGGGCAAAGTATGGAACAGCGTCGTCGTCAAACATCTGCACGTTTTCTCGTCAATTCATTTAAAAAAAAAATCCATTCTAATGGATATTTTCAATCATTCATCAGTCATTTTATTGGGTGCATTTATACGCTCTAATGTTCATCTGTACAACAGGGACAATAACGCTCAGTTTTGAAGTGTTAATTTGACTCCTTGTTCGTTACTGAGATCGTAGTTTGCGGTGGTGTTGAACTTAACAGTATGCTTGGAGGCGTTTCTAATATATCGGCCACCCTATTTACGTTCATAAGAGGGGAGGAGCAACGCGCTGCGGCGCAACGCTAGCAACCACCGTGACCTCGCCGCTAAACGTAGGGCGACGCTCCGATGGCGCCGGTGAAAACCGAAACACCGGGCGGAGCCGCTGTGCCTGGCCGGAACTAACCAAGCTCATCTCGCAGAGGCACCGCAGCGTTTTACGAGCTCCCAAAAGTGGCGCTGCAGCCTCGCTGAGCCGGGGCCTCCTGACCTCAGCGCCCACCCCCCCATGATCCCCCTTGTGCCCCCCACCTCTCCGTCTGTCTCCGGCGTTTACAGAAATGACGGCTGCCGTAAACTTCAAGGGCTCCACGCGGCAATAAAGAGAAAGTGATAAATTCTGTGTGTCCCCCTGGGGCAGGGATGGAGGGGGGGGGGTGCTTCGGCCTGACTGATGTCATCACAGAGAGGAGGCCTAAGGGGTTCCACCCGCCCTTCCAGGCCGCCCCCCTCCCCTCTCTGCCGCAGTAGTAAGAGCTCCAGGGTTCTGCCTCTGCTTTGTGGAACAATGGCTGATGTGTTGATCTGTCAGAGCAGCGCCGCCATCGACGGGGCCCCGCACGCCCGCTGCGATCCCGCCGGAGCGACGCGGCGGTTTGCAGGACCGATCCCGATCCTGGACCGAAGCCAAATCCGAGCATGTCGCGAAATGTTTCGGGGGAACATTCTCTGCCCCCCCCCTGCGAGTGTCTTCCCTACGGATTCAAGCTCCGCTTAGCAAAAAGTCCTCTCAATAACAGGGGCTTAGCTCTCCAAACAAGGATATCAGGGCCATATTTACAGATAGATCACATGCAATTTTCCACATTAGGGGCCTGCGTTCGCTCCCTCGGCTGCTTTCTTCTACACCACCAAACCTCTTTAGCGCCTCGTATAGGGCTTGGGATGAAATCCTCACGGAGCGCTCGGTTTCTGGCGTTTGCAGCTAGCACGCCGTGTGGGCCAGGGATCACGCGCTCCGGTTCTGAGATGCACCAATAAAAGCAGGGAGCGTCGCGGCAGCTGCGTGACTTCACGGGGGCCGGAGAAAGCGAGCGGGGAAGAGAATGAACACGCCGCAGTGTAAAAAAAAGAAAAGAAAAGGAAGAAGGGGGAACAACACCGGCAGGAGGGAAAGTCCGAGCAGGAGTGTTTTGGTTGTGATAAAGGCGAGAGAGGTGGATGTCACAGAGCTTGACGGGGATGTGAAAGATAAAGGCGGGATTTATGGAAGGCGGCGTGGAAGAGCGCCGCGGCACAGAGGTCAGGCAGAATGTGGAGGCAGTAAATGTCTCCCGGGTCTCCTCGTAAAATGAGTCCCACCTGAAGGGGGCGGGGACGGGGGGGCAGCATGTGTGTCCCATCGCTGGGCCTTTACAATTCAGCGCGTTTCGGATTGTTAGAATGTTCAAAAAAACAAACAAAAAAACAGCGTCTGTTTGCTGTTAAGTCGCAACCGAAACGGAGGGGGGGTAAGAAGGGGGGTCGGGTGGCGATGTTGCATTCGTGGAAGCGTCTCACCGGAGCCATCTGGGCCCGGTGTCATGGCGGGATCTTGTTTTTCGCTGCCATGTTTTCATTGGAGCCGTCTTCGGCCGAGAGAGAGAGAGAGAGAGAGAGAGAGAGAGAGAGAGAGAGAGAGAGAGAGAGAGACGATGACGAGCGCGAGGCAACGCGATAAAACTTGTTTTCCAGATGAGGTGGTTGCACTTTAATCGTCAGGATCAGGTATCAAACATGGGGGCGGAGACGTTTGCTGGGCAGGTTCCTCACAATATCACTTGTTTTTGTTTTTTTTTCTCTCACCAACTTGGACCGCAGATGCACTGAGACAGTCAACAAGTTCTGATATTCCGCAACAGCAACTACTGATTTCACTGACTGATCTGAGTTTTCTCCGCTTTTTGTGTCCTTTTGCCAACATTTGCATGTTCATGTTTGTGAGTCCTTCCCAATGAAGCTATTGGCTGTCAAACTCCACCAATTGAAAGGGCTTATTACAACAGATTATTCCTATTTTAAGTCTTATTCTTATCTTTATCAAGGAGGTTTTATGTTTCCACCCGTGTTTGTCCGTCTGCTGACAAATTTACTCCATTCTGGGATTCGGATGATCCGGATGCAGGAATCCGCCCGTATCGATATGTCCCATCGAGGCAGCTGCAGGTCACGTTGAAATCTGCGGCTGCCTCTGCTGTGGTTTGACGTGACGTGTCGCCGCCTGCGGTTTTGTTCCACGTCTGATGGCCGAGTCTTGGTTTTCTCCAAATTGCCGTTCGTGGCGCACCGCCACCACCGCCGCTCGCCACCGCCGCCGCCGCTCGCCACCGCCAGCATGAGGCTGAATCTTTATGCCGAGGTGGATGTTTGCATAGTTAAGTTTATCATGAATATTTATCTGCATGTTATTTATTTCTGCTGTCATTTACACCAGCTCTGTTGTCTTGTATCTCAGTGGCTGGCATCTCATTTATGGACCAGTGCATCCACCACCTTATTTTTTTTCTTAATGCATATGAATGCAGATGAAGGAAAAGCCTCGCGCTTTAGCTAGTGCCGTGGGACTTATTCATCTGCATGGAAGCGAAGGCTGCTCTAACATGATTGGTCAATGCCCCGCGGGATACAAATGGAAGCCTGCTGACAGATACTTGTATGTCCATAGGCAGATATGTAAATTAACACGGACTGTTAATTTTGCTGATTTCTAGCTAGTAGCAGGGGTAGCTAACATGCTAATATTTATAGCAGCCGGAACATGTTCTATGTGGTTGTATGGTGTCGGGCGTCCGACGCGTGATCACACTGAGGCGTGGCCGGTGCGGTCCGGTGTGGTCCGGTGTGGTCCGGTGCTCGAGCGACACCTGGGGCAGGTCGCCCAGCCGCCTGCGGCCAGATGTTGCCGAGCTCTGAAACGCTGACGGCGTTCCGTGCGCGCCTCGTGGTTCCGCCGCCTTTCTTCCGAGTTCTCGCATGTGTGCGGAGAAGCCACAGTTTATTCCCTCACATCTGGCCGCGCGCTCGGTTGATGTAAAACAGCAGGGTGCTCTCCGACCCCTCGCACATGCTCACACTCTGTTCTTGACATCACCCATTTTTTTTTCCCTTAGCTGTTTTCCACATGGACCGGGCCAGATGTGAGATTCAGAACACTTGGAACACTCGGCATAACGACGCGGCGTCGTGTTGCGTTTGCGGCCGCTGAGCAGTGGGCTGCCGCGGCAACGGCGGGAGACGTCGCCACGTTCGATTGGCCGGACGCGGTCCCACATGCGCCCCGGGTTAACGTTTTAGTTACTCGCTCATATGCCGAATCGCTATTAAATCAGTTCCGTACATCTCGTAAAGGGTCGTCCGGACAGGCGGAGCTGCACATTGTTCATATTTCTTGAAGCGCGTCAGTGGGGGTTTTTATGAAGCTTGAGCCATGCGCGCTGGACCCGGACCGGGACCTGGACCTGGAGCCGGACTGGGCGGATATGGAAACCACATGTTCCGCAGCTGACCGAGGCTTTGTGATGCGTTTGAGTTCCAATCAAACTCGGGTTCGATCAAACCAACTGCCCATTAGACGTTTCGTGGAGACCGGCGGCGGCGTAGGCCGTGTTTTCAAGGCTGGTATCTGATGGGTGGAGTCGTGGCGTGAACCGGGTGCACGTCGTAAGAACCGAAGCGTTTTAGCG